>JAVHLU010001050.1:0-39081 GCA_036785755.1 Colletotrichum ledebouriae
ATTAGTAATAATCCTTTCTAGGAAAACGGGGGGGGGGGGGGGGGGGGGGGCGAGGGGGTAAGAAGGGTTTATTAATATCCTCCCTAGGGGGCTAATAACTACGAATTTAATACCCTCTTTTCTCTCTCTCTTCTTCTCTCTTATTTTTAAATTATTAATCTTATATTTATTTAATAAAAGGGGGTCTTTAGTATTATTATTAAAAGGTCAAGGGTCTTATACTTCCCTAGGCTTAATACCGCTATTATAATTACTAATAAATATTAAATTTATCTAAGCTATTATTATATTAAATAGTAATAAGGAGGTATATATAAATAAGTAGGGAGTTATTAATATTATCTCTTACCCTTATCTCTAAGATTTAAGAATATTATCCCTAGAATCTTAAACTTTCAAACTAAGAGATAAAAAAAAGGGTAAATAAAAATAGGTTTATATATTATTAATTAAAATAAGTTATAATAAAAGAAACCTTATATACTTCCTAGATCCTTAATCTTAATATACTTTCTTTTCTTCTCTTTTATTATCTTAGGAATCTTAATAACTAGTTATTATTTAGCTTTTAAAGCTTTAATTACTTTTTTTAAATCCCTTAGATATTACTTTAATCTTATTATTAATTATAATAAATCCTCTTGTTTCTCCTAATTACTTTCCCTAGGTATTATAAGGTCCTCCCCTTTTTCTTTAAGTATATAATTATTATATTCTTAATTTCCTAGTATTAAGAACCTTCCTATTAGGTTAGTTTCTAAATTAAATCTATAAATATATAAAATACTTAGTTCCTAATACCTTTTAAGAGCTTAAATAAATTTATAAATTTAATTCGTACTAAATATTTTTCTAGTATTCTTATTAGTTATTAATATTACTAATTAGTATAGAGAGTATTTAGAGCTGATAATAGAGTATAAAAGGGGCTTTATTACTAGTAATTCAGCCTTTTAATAAATAATTTATTAATAGAGCCCTTAATATTAAATACTAATATTAAATTACTTACCTCTCGGCTCTCCTTCTTTATAATCCTCTTATATCAATTATTATAATATTCTATATTCTTCTTATATTAACTATTAATTATTCTTTTAGCTTATTTTCTATCCTTTTTAAGTTATAAGAAGGCTTATAGATATATTTAAACCTCCCCCTTTTTTATTATTACTAAACTCTAATTAAAAACCCTCTAGGTTAGTATTAGGGTCTCTATAGGAGTAATAAGTTTAAATCTATATAAAAGATAGAAAGGGCTAAAGGTAGTTAAAGTATAAATACTTAATTAAGTTATAAATAGGGTAATAGGAAAGTATAGTTAAAGGTTAATATCTCTCTCTCCTCTAGTTTATATTAATAATATATAAGTAATTAGCTAATAACTAGTCTTAATTACTTTATAAGCCCTTAGGTTATATATAGATATTACTTTCCTCCTTATACTATACTTCTTATTAAACTTAATAATAATATCCTTATTCTCTAGGCTTCTATTGATAATAAGTTTATTATATAATTTATTATAATAGATAATTTCTTCTTAGATAAACTTAGTATTCTTAGCTAAAGTTACTCTCTTAAGCTAGTAAGCTTTAAGCTATCTTTTTAATAGATCCCTTACCTTAACGAGGTATTACTTACTTACTCTCTATATATCTAATAAGATCCTTATAAAGGGTAGCCCCTTTAGAGAGCTATAAGTCCTTATATTATTTATATATTAAGCTCTCCTCTTTTAGTAATTAGAGTAGCTTTTTAGGGATTTACTAATCTCTATATGTATATATACTAGTATAAATATAGATAGTCTTCTAGCTATAGCTTCCTTACCTTAATAACTAGTCTCTTTATAAGCTCTTATAATTAGCTTCTTCCTCTATTTTAGATTATTAATAACTTACTATAATATTAGCTTTTAATTTATTAGTCTAATGAAAAGTAAGTAGTTCTAAATATAATAATCTAATACTCGAGTCTTAAAGTTATAATATCTTATTAGTTGAATCCTTAGAGGGCGTCTCTATATTATTAAATAATAGGCGATCTATTAAGAATATATTAAATAGGCTTATAAATTATTAAGAAGTATATAGAGGATATTTATTATATTAATAATAACCTCTATATTCCCTACTAGGACCTCCTCTATATATTACTTATTATTATAATATTAAGCTTAATCAAAGAAGGAACTAGCTTTTATATTTAAAAAGGAGATCTATAAATTAATTTAAAAGTTACTCTCCCCCTCTACTTCCTTATTAATAATATTAGAGGGACCCCGGGGTTTTTATAATAAGCTCTTTATTATTATATTCTAAGTACTATAGATATATATTACTTGAAAGCTAAATATCTAAATCTATATAATCTAGCGAATAATAAAGGCTCCTAGGAGGTTTATAGCTACTCTATTAAGTTATATAACTAATACTTAAGTATTTATCTCTAGGATAAAGTATTATCTATATAAATAGTTATATACCCTCTTTAAAGCCTTTAGAATATTATGTAATTCCTTCTTCCTAGCGTTATATAATAGCTCTAGTTCTAACTAAGTACTACTCTTAAAGCGAGAGACTATATACTAGGTATTAATAAATTATCCTAGGGCTCTACCCTATCTTATATTAATAGTATTAACTATAAGGTAGATATCTCCTCCTCTAGGGCTATAATCTATAGTAATAAGGATTAGGGCCCTTATAAGTATTATTCTTAAGATATTCATAGCTATTTACTATTTTCCTCCTAGCTAAATAAAATATCCTTCTTAAGTAAGTTAGTAAGTAGCTTTATAATAGTAGAGTAGTTCTTTACTTAGGATCTATAGAATATTATAATCCTAAGGAAAGCCCTTAACCTTATTAAATTAGTATAAATAGCTTATTTATAAATCTTAATTATCTTTACTTCCTCTAGATAAGACTTAATCTCTTCTTTATTATATTATAAAGTTGGTCCTTTAATAGCAATATTATTAAAGAAGGCTTTATAGTAGCTAGGGATAAGGTTATATAGGATTCTAATTATAACTTATATAAGCTAAGTAACTAAGTTTGTTACTTCTTAAGGTAATATATATCTATAGTAATCTAATAAGTAATATCAATGTTATTAAGTCTCTACTTATAAGGTCTAAGGGGACTTAGTTATATCCTAAGAAGAAGTATAGTAGCAATGATAGTTAATATATAGTAAAGTCTTCTAAAAAGTTATTTACTAAAAAGGGTAGTATTATATCTTATATTATAACTATATTGAGTTCGGAATTACGCCGCAGCCCCTTCGTAAAAAGACTATAATAAATTCACCTAGTTTATAAGCATAATTCGGGAAACACTATATAGGTATTTTAACCTATACCCTCTACTAGTTAAGGAAAATAATATAAGAACCCTATATATTCCTACTACTTATAAGTAAACCCTTATATAAAGTTAGATACGCGCTATACTAGGGCTAATTATATTAGAGCCGAACGGGCTACTAAGGCTCTTATAGCCTAGAAACGCCCTTGCTAAACCTTCTAGTAAGGTAAAAGCTACTATATAAGATAACTCCTTAACCTAAAAGGTTAACCTTCTAGCAAGGTATTATAAATATTATTATATAAGAGGTAACTCCTTGACTAAAGAGGTCTTTCCTAAGAGGTTCTTATAGCTAGAAGTATAAGAAGCTTTACTATAAGTAGGGCCTTATACCTCTCCCTCTTCCTTATCCTTATCCCTTAACTATATTAGTACTAGACCCTATATATAAATATACTAAGCCCGAGTAAAATACGCCCTTTAGTATAAATAATATAGAGGGGATCGCTAGAGAGTTTAGCCTTAATATAATTAATAAAACCCGCTCTTTTATTAACTACTCTGCTATATATAGAGAGCGTATTATTAATATAGCCCTTAAGAGGGCTTACCTTAATACCCCTATAGTAGACTCTATAAGGTATAATAGTATTAGAGCTAAGCAAGCAAACTTAGCAGCAGAAGTTTAGCAGGTCGTTATATACCCTATAGAGTAGCCCTTCTTTAACCAGGTCCTCTATATTACTAAGGTAGAGGTAGCCCAGGTAGCGAACATCGGTAAGTATAGCTTGCGCCGACTGCTTTAACATAGAGAGAGCGTTACTAATAATAGCATAGCTATAAAGACAGTAATAACTTCTAGCGGATAAAGCGGTAATAGAGGCGGTATTAGCAGCGCGGGTGGTGCGCGAGAGGAAAGGTTAATAGTTTTATAGTTTAAATAATCAAAAACCACGTTATTATTAATATAAATTTGAAGATTTTGAGGCTATCTAGTGTTACGATCACATGACCGAAGGCTGTGTATTGTTAGGAGGCGCGGAGTTAGAAGGTCTATTGCACTTAAGCAGGTAAAATCACTATGCAGTGGCTAGAGGCCTATTATATTTTATATAATACTATTTAAATTATCTAGAGAAGTATAATAGAAGGGTATATAGAGCTATAATATATAAATCCCTAAGCTAAAGCCTTCTCTCCTATAATAAGAATAGCTAAAAGGAGCTTCTTTTCTTTAGGCTATAGATAATTAATAGTTTTTAAGATAGCTTCTTATTAAGCTTTTATAAGCCTTATTTCTTACTTAATAATTAAAAGCTTTAGTATAACTAAGCTTATAAATAGGGCGCTAGGATCGAGTATTATATTCTCCTTAGCCCTTACTTATACCTTTAACTTCTACTCTAGGTTTCTATCTAGGGTTAAACCGTCTAATATAGCGTAATTAATAGGTTAAATTCTCTTATCTTTTACTTTATATATTAATTTAATATCTTCTATTAATAATATAGGTATTATTAGTATAGGTTTATAATTATTTTAGGAGAAAGTGATTTCTATAGCTATAATAACTTTAATACCTCTCTAATATACTAACTTATATTTCCTCTTATATACTTTCTTCTTGAATATTATTTTCTTAGGTTTATAAATATAATATTAATAATTAATATTATAGCTATTATATCCTAATATATACCCTATTAAGCTCGGAATTACGCCGCAGCCCCTTCGCAAAAAGACTATAACAAATTCACCTAGTTCGTAGGCATAATTCGGGAAACACTATATAGGTATTTTAACCTATACCCTCTACTAGTTAAGGAAAACAATATAGGAACCCTATATATTCCTACTACTCGTAAGTAAACCCTCTAAATATCACAGAGTTAGACGCGCGCTATACTAGGGCTAATTATATCGGAGCCGAACGGGCTACTAAGGCTCTCGTGGCCTAGAAAAGCTACTATATGAGATAACTCCTTAACCTAAAAGGTCGACCTTCGAGCAAGGTGCTAAAGGTGCTGCGAAAGCTACTATACGAGATAACTCCTTAACCTAAAAGGTCGACCTTCTAGCAAGGTACTATAAACGCTACTATACGAGAGGTAACTTCTTAACTAAAGAGGTCTTTCCTAAGAGGTTCTTATAGCTAGAAGCATAAGAAGCTCTATTATAAGCAGGGCCTTATACCTCTCCCTCTTCCTTATCCCTTAACTATATTAGTACTAGACCCTGCATATAAAAACGCTAAGCCTGCGCGAGGTATACCCTTTAATACTAATAACGCGCAAGAGCTCGCTAGAGAGTTTAATATCGATATAATTAATAAAACCCGCTCCTTCTTTAACTACTCCGTTATATATAGAGAGCGTATTATTAGTATAGCCCTTAAGAGGGCTCTTATTAATACCCCTAGAGGGGATACTCGCTATTATATTATAGCTAAGTAAGTAGACTTAGTAGTAGAAGTTTAGCGGGTCGTTATATACCCTATAGAGTAGCCCTTCTTCGAGCAGGTCCTCCGTATTACTAAGGTAGAGGTAGCTTAGGCGGCCTAGGCGAACGTTAGTAAGTATAGCTTACGCTAAATAGAGAGAGCGTTGCTAACGATAGCATAGCTAGCGGACGAAGCGGTGATAGAGGCGGTATTAGCGGCGCGGGTGGTGCGCAAGAGGAAAAGTCGATAGTTTCGTAGTCTATTAAATAATAAAAAACCACGTTATTATCGATATGAAGTTAAAGATCGTGAGGCTATCTAGTGGGGCATGTATAAGTATGGCTGTGGTTAGGAAAGGTGGTTGGCAACTTAGGAGGTTATTAGGGATCACGTGACCGAAGGCTATGTATTGTCAGGAGGCGCAGAGTTAGAAGGTCTATTGCACTTAAGCAGGTAAAATCACTATGCAGTGGCCAGAGGCTATATATACCCTATACTTATAATCGCTTTATAGATATTATTAAGCTTAGGGGTAACTTTATTATAGATTATAATCTCTAGGATTCTATTAAAAATTAAATTAAACTCTTTAAAAAGAGTAATAACTTCCATATCTAGGTCTCATTATTCCTTAACCTTATTTAGTAGGTTATAAGAGCTTTTAAAAGCTTATTAAATTGCTTTGATATCCTAATATATTCTTATACTCCCTACTATTATATCTAGCTCTTCTTTATCCTTAGTATTATTAACTTACTAAATATCTCCTCTAAAGTTTAAGCTTCTTCTTATATTAGGTCTATTAGTAGTAACCTCTATTTCCCCTCCTCTATAAGAGATAAGAGGGTATATTAATAATAGAAATAGTTTATTTTAATAATAATTTCTAGGAAGTAAGTAGTTAAATCTCTTATATAGAATAATAATAGAATATTAATCTTAATATTCCTAGACTAGAGGACTCCAATAATCTAGTTCTATATATAATCTAGTATTATTTAAGTCTTTAAGATAAAGGGAGCTCCTAGTACTAGGTCCTTATTATAAGTATTTTTAGGGAAAATAAAAACACTAATATTTTAACTCTCATTATTATTAATATAAACGTTATTTATAATTATATTTATAAATTAAGTCCTCTACTCTCTATTAATAATCCTATAGATCCCTATAACTATCTTAACTATATCGCTCTATAAGCCTAGGCGCTTAATATAACTTTTACTAATAAGGTTAATAATGGAGCTACTATTAAGAATCCCTCTAATTAGCTTATTTATAGGGCTATAAAGGGTAATAGTAATATACTAGTAGGTTATAACGAAGTTTAGGATAGTAATATACCTTAGTAGTAGAAGTAATATAGAATTCTAATCTTCTATTATAATACTTATTTTAAAAATAGGATTAATTATATAGTAGTTAAATTAAATTACCTTAGTTTATAAGTACTTAGATAAGTCTATAGAGATAGCTACTAAAGTCGCTTAGCCTTTAGAATAGTTCTTATTATTATTCTATTAATCTATTTATTCCTATAGCTCCCTATTACTAGCTCCTATCCTATTAAATTAATCTAGAAGTATTATATTAATAGGAATAAAAGCCTCTCATACCTTTAAGTTATATCTATCCTTATACCTATTAATTATAGCTTTAATAGCTTTATAAACTATTCTATTGTAATTAGGCTAGTTCTAATAAAGGAAGGCTTTAGGGATAGCTACCTTCTTATTTACTCTCTTATTATATAGCTTAAGGGTAAAGGTATAGCTAGTTTATAAATTACTATATTAAATCTAGGACTTATTTTATTTCTCTTACTTTTATTACTTAACTTATCCCTTAGGGGCGTCTAGTAGTATAGCGCTGTTAGCTTCTTCTTTATTATCTAGTAGCTTTATAGCTCTCTAAGTAATTTAAATAGGAGGGTCTTGAATTATAAGTAGGTCTATTATTTAGAAAGACTAGTAATAATAAGTATTATAAGGTTTTATATAATAACCTCTAGCTTTCCCTCTTTCTATAGTAGCAATATCTTTTACTACGTTAATATACTAGTTCTTTAGCTTCGAACTAAAGAATATTATATTTATAAAGTTATATAATTATATAGTATTTTTTAATAAATTCATAAAGCTAATAGATAGTTTAGGGCGTATACTATTATAATTAATAACTATTATAACCTCTTCTAGAAGCTTTAGCTACTACTTCTCTACTAACGTACTTATAATAAGTATATAGTATATAAAGGTATCCTTATTAATTAGAATATATTTTGGAACTATCTAGCTATTAGTTAATTTATAGTTATAGCCTTTAATAATAATACCTATCTTAACCTTAGTACCTATATCTAAAGTACTAATAAAGTAGTAGGGCGATATATAGGAATAGACCTTATTCTAGCTAGCCTTAAGATACTTAATATAGCTAATAATAATATAGTTAGTAGCGCTATAAAACTAGTAGGTTCCTATAGCCTAGAAAGATATATTATATAGTAGCTTATTTTACTAGAAGCCTCTATAGCCTCCTCTTACTCTACCTCTTCTAAATCCCTAGTATTACTAATATCCTCCTTAATAGTCTCTATATCTAGCTTAGGGATAAAGGTACTATTAAGTCTATATATAATCTTAAGATTGTTATTTATAAGGTTTAGTAGCTTCTATAGTATTTAAATTAAAAGTATTATCTCCTTAGCTAGTAACTCTTTTAATAAGGGTTAGGATATCTATCTTATAATTAGCCCTATTAATATTTAAGGTCCTAAAGTTCTCTATAAGAGAATTAATAATTAAGCTAGTAATCTAGGCTATATAGGGTTCCTTAGCTTTAGCCTTCTACTTTATTAGAATTATCTTTATAGGGATTTAAAGCGTTATTATTAGTTTAGGCTTAATAAGGCAAGATAATTACTAAGGTTCCTAATAAGTAGTAAGCTATTTAATTAGGGTATCTTCTATTATAACTTACTATTTTAAAATAACCTTAGTAGGCTAGTAGCTAAGGCCTTAGGCTATAGCTCTTATAGCTCTTTTTAAAAAGTAGTAATAAGCTATATAAATAAGCTTAGTGTTAGTAAGCTCTAGATCTCCTTATTAAATAGCTCTTTATTAAAGCTATTAAATAGTAGTAAGTAATATTATTACTTAGAAAGGGTTATTATCCTTAATATAAGATCTTATAACTAGGTTCTAAAGATCCTTATTAAAGTCTTATTAAGACTTCGGGTTTATAAATCCGAACTAGTATAAAAGCTTCTCTTTAGCTTGCTTCTAGGTCTTAGCTTTATTAATATGGGACTTTATTATATATTAGTAGTTACTAGAGCTATATATATAAACCCCGTTCTTTATATTATTATTAATCTTATAATAAAGCTTTTAAAAGCTTTTATAATTAGTAATAAACTTAGAGATATTAGTACTAATAAACTTGGGCGCTCTAGTAGAGTAGGGAGTTATTATTATAATAGTAGGGCGTCTTATAAGGAGATTAGTAAGGGCTATAATATCCTAATTAGTATAAGTCCCTTTAGGAGAATATAGAGTACCTGAGAGTATTACCCCTATCCCTAAGACAAGATTTATAGATCTATTTATATTATTATTAAAAGCTAGCTATTTTATAGTAAACTTATATCTTATTAAATAAAGCTATTATAAATCTCTCTTTAGGCTACTTCCCCTTATTAGAAGAGGATCTAGTATCTAAATTAGCTAAGGAAGAAGAAGATATAATACTTATAGGTTTATAAATATTAAAGTTAATATTATATTGTTCAAGTAATAAAGTCTTCTAACTAATAAAGTAAAGTTATTATTATCATACCTTTTAAATAGAAAGATAAAATAAGTAATTATAACTTTTCTTTTAAATAAAATAGAAAAGGGAATAATATAAACTAAATAACTAAATAAATATAGGAAAGGTCTAGTAGCCTCGATCTTATTACTCTACGCTCTTATAGATCTCCTTTAAGTTTTATTACTTAATATCGAAAGGTCTTCCTAATAGCGCTCTTATTTTAGAAGAATTTATAGCTTTTTATATTAATATCTCTTAAAAACTAGTATATCGCTCTTAGTACTTAGGGCTATAATAATAAGGGGTTTATTAATCTCTAGTTATTAATCTAGTTAGTCTCGCTATACGTATTAGCTTAATAAGACTAGTAATCGCTATATTAGTCTTATATATAGCTATCTTAGCTACCTTAGCTATAACTTACTAGTTAAATAATAGTAGTTATAATAATATATAAGGGATAAGGAAAGGGATATACTCGCTAGAACTTACTAATAATATAGAAAAAAAGGGAGAAAGGGGGGATTTTAGGGTCTATATTATTCCTACCTTAATTCTATAGGAAGGTATAGCTATTACTATGCCCTTAGAACTAAGGTAAGTTTATAAATATCATGCTCTCTTCTAAACTATATTTATCATTAATTATATTATTATTATTCGTTATTTATAATTTCTTTTAAAGCTATTATCGCATTTAAAGTAGATTAATTATATATGTATATATATATATATATTAATAGTGGGGGATATATAGACGTAGCGAAGGTACCTAGCTCTCTAAGAAGCCTATAAAGGCTATTAAAAAGAGTAAAAGCATCTACCTCTAGATACTATTAGAAAGGGTTAGAACTAGTAAAAACTATAAAGGATAACTCTATCTATAAATAGGTAAGAATATTAAAAGTAGGCTTAAAGAGATATATAGAATAATTTATAAATCTAATTAAAAGAGATTACTTAAAGTAGGTATAAATTCGCTAAGAAAATACTTAAAAACGAGGTATAGGATTATTAAGGTACTAATTATAATAATATATATACGATGCTTTAGTCTACTACGCTCCTCTCCTCTATACTCTACTCTATAGTCTCCTTGTAATAGGTCTATGCGCTAAGGGGGCTTTTCGAAAGCTGCGTAGCTAAGTCTATCTTATCCTATCGCACTAGTAAGAGCATTTTAATTATAAAGTTATTATTTAATAATCTATAAAAGTTATTAATTAGCAAAGCAATTTATAATCCCACGACTAAAATTATTATAACCCTAGTATCCGATTTAGCTAAGTAATATAGCTAGTAATCGTATTAATAAGAATAATAAGCTAGGTAAGCCTAAAGAGATTAGCTAGGCTCCCCTGAGTTTAATATTATTAAAGGAATCCCTTATTATTAGAGGAAAAGCTAGAAAAGCCCCCTCCTTATTAATATTAATAATAAATCCCTTATCTAGTTAACCTAATAAGTTACTAATAATTAGCTAACTAAATAAGAGCTTAAATCAAGCTTAGAAGATATAAAATCTAATACCCCTCGCTAATAAAGCAATAATAACTAGGTTAAATAGTATAGCTATATTATAATAAGTACTAACTAGTATAGAGTTAAAGATTATACTAATCTAGTTGAGACTGTTACTAATAGTAAGCTTAATCTTATCCTTCTAGATAATAATAACTTATTGTTTAATAATAGGGCCTGAATTACTAAACTATAATATTAGGGATAGTTAGAAGAATATAAGTATATTAGAGATAACTTAATAAAGCTAAGTAAAGATATTATAACGTCCATTAACTAGGTTTACCTAAGCTAATTTACTAATAAACCTAATACTTAATCGATCCTTAAGTCTTTATAAAAGCAACTTTAACCTAATAATTTTCTAAGATAATACTATATCCTTTAGTAATATAATACCCATTTTTGTTCAATTAAGAGATCCTAGTTATCTAAATAGTTAATTATATACTAGGAGATCCTAGAGGAAGCTATATAAGCTAAGACTCTATCCTTAATAAGCCCTATTATATAAGTATCTAACTTTCTTAATATTATTAAAGAGATCGCTCTAAAGTATTATATAAGAGCCGCCTTTTCCTTCTTAGATAATAACTATAGAACTAGGGCTAAGAGAGTAGAATAGAGTAAGCTACTCTTATATAAACTATAGGCGTAGACTAGGCTTATAAGTTTTACTATTAGGTCTATATATTCTATCTAAACTTGCTAAATCTATCTAAACCTCTAAAGTTAGTAAAGGGATTAAGCTTTATAACTTAGTAGAGAGAGGATAAGAAGGTAATAACTTTAATATAAGCTATAACTTTACGAACTTCTAAGTACTGGAAAGATAATAAGCTAAAGTATCCTACTTATGAGAAATACTATTAGATAATGGACTGCTTCTATATAAATCCTATAATTAGGCTGAAGTTATATAATATAAATAACTCTATAGATAAGGCTTATATTAATATAGGAAATAAGTAGTTATAGAACCTAAGGAATAGTGAGGTGCAAATAAAGTTAGAGATTATAATTAAGGAGTTAAGGGCTAGGTTAAGTAGTAACTAGAGGAATAATAATAATAATAGCTACTAACTATTATAAAGCTATTCTTAATCTTAGGAACGCTATAATAATATATCTAATTCCCTCTATAGCTAAGATACTTAGAGTAATAATAAAAGCTCCTATTCTTCTTCTTGCTATAGTAATAACTAAGCTAGTTTTATAGTAGGTAATACTCTGTATAATAGCATTATTATTAACTATAGCACTACTTTCTATATCTATAATGATATTAACTATATAAGTAACCTTAACTACTCCTAGTAAAAGCGAATCCTAACTAGTAGAGGGATTATAGTTACTAAGGCTATTAGTAAGGTAAAGGTTAAGCTAAACTAAGGTAGTATAAGTAAGAAGGGTATTATAGCGTTAAATATATAGTTCTACTTATTATACCTTATAACTCTCCTATTAGTAAAAGTCCTATAGGATAAGGGGCTTACTTTTATAACTAAAGTCCGGCCTCTAGCCACTGCATAGTGATTTTACCTGCTTAAGTGCAACAGACCTTCTAACTCCGCGCCTCCTAATAATACATAGCCTTTAGTTACGTGATCCTCTCCTAACTATAGCTGCACTTATATATACTTATTATACTAGATAGCCTCACGATCTTTAACTTTATATTAATAATAACGTGGTTTTTAATTATTTAATAGACTACGAAACTATCGACTTTTCCTCTCGCGCACTACCCGCGCAGCTAATAGCGCCTCTATTACTACTTCGTCCGCTAGGTAAGTAGGGGCGCACTGCTTTCGTCCTAGCTATACTACTAGGCTCTGCTTACTAGCATAACGTCTATAGAAGTCGTTACTATCTTTAGTAAGCAGCATCCTATATGTTAGCTCTTTTAGACTTTATTAATTTGTATAGTTAAAGTAGTCCTCTTATTCGATCGGGTTAGCTAACGCCTTCGCAGCTATACTATCGTTAGTAACGCTCTCTCTATATTAAAGTAGTTAGCGTAAGCTATACTTACTAACGTTCGCCTAGGCTACCTAGGCTACCTCTACCTTAGTAATATAGAGGACCTGCTTAAAGAAGGGCTACTCTATAGGGTATATAATAACCTACTAAACTTCTATTACTAAGTTTACTTACTTAGCTCTAATATTATTATACTTTATAGAGTCCCTTATAGGGTTATTAAAGTAAGCCCTCCTAAGGGTTATACTAATAATATACTCTCTATATATAGCGGAGTAGTTAATAAAGGAGCGGGTTTTATTAATTATATTAAGGCTAAACTCTCTAGTAACCCCCTCTATATTATTTATACTAAAGGGCGTGCCTTACTCGGGCTTAGCGTATTTATATATAAGATCTAGTACTAATATAGTTAAGGATTTATTATAAGTTATAGGTATACCTAGGACTTCGTGGATAAGGATAAGGAAGAGGGAGAGGTATAAGGCCCTACTTATAATAGCAGAGCTTCTTATACTTCTAGCTATAAGAACCCCTTAGGAAAGACCTCTTTAGTTAAGGAGTTACCTCTTATATAGTAATATTTATAGTACCTTACTAGAAGGTCGACCTTTTAGGTTAAGGAGTTAGTTTATATAGTAGCTTTTATAGCACCTTTAGTACCTTACTAGAAGGTCGACCTTTTAGGTTAAGTAGTTATCTTATATAGTAGCTTTTACCTTACTAGAAGGTTTAGCGAGGGTATTTCTAGGCTATAAGAGCCTTAGTAGCCCGTTTAGCTCTAATATAATTAGCCCTAGTATAGCGCGCGTCCGACTTTATAATATTTAGAGGGTTTGCTTACGAGTAGTAGGAACATATAGGGTTCTTATATTATTTTCCTTAACTAGTAGAGGGTATAGGTTAAAATACCTATATAGTATTTCCCGAATTATACCTACGAACTAGGTGAATTTATTATAGTCTTTTTGCGAAGGGGCTGCGGCGTAATTCCGAGCTTAATAATTAGAAGACTCCTAAAGGCCTTATTAATAAGTAGTTAAATAAATAGCTAAACGCCTCTTATTATCGCTTAGAAGTCCCTTAGGTTAGCTATATAAGGAGATATAGCTACTAAGCCTACTTATTAATAATAACCTATAAGTATAATAAATAGCGTTCTAATAACACGCTACTAAGAGCATATATTAGCTATCTCTATGGGTATAATAATACCAATATCTATAGGATATAGGTCTTAGCGCTAAGTAAAGTGTTATATATATATAATATTATATTTAATAAAATTTCTATATATAATCTAACCCTTAAGAATACTAATCTCCTTTATTAGTAAGAGCTTTAATTTCTATTTAAATAGCTTAAAATAAAGTAGCTAGATCTAGTTATAAAAGAATTTCCTATAGACTTTATAATATAGAATAGGGATAAGAAGCTTCACGAGCTAAATCAATAGCTTTAGAAGGATACCTAGGATACCTCTAATCCTTAATTACTAAGCCCTATGCTATCGTAGGAACCGTTAGTTATACCTACTTTAACTAAGGGGGTAGGAGGGGTAGCGTAATAATAAATAGCGCTACCCTAAATAATAGTACTACCTTAAATAATAGTACTACCTTAAATAATAGTACTACCTTAAATAATAGTACTCCCTTAAATAATAGCGCTACCTTGAATGATAATAGCTTTAGTTAAACTAGGGCAAGTTATAAATTAAATCATAGACTTAATTAAGGTTAAAGAACTAACTCTAGCGCCGCTTTAAGTAATAATATTAATAAGACTAAGAGGAAGGCCTTATAAGTTATATAATAATACGCTATGTAAGCAAAGGGTTCTAATAGGATAGCTTAATTACTAGCTAAGTACTATAATAAGGTCTTTAGTAAGACGATATACCTAAGAGGCTTCCTAAAGCTAATCTAACTTTCTACTACTAACTAATATAGTTAAGGATAAGGATAGGAAAAATGCTTTAGTAAAAGGCTTAAGTAACGTTTACTATTAAGATCTCTAGCTAATCCTAATAAATTATATAGAGGCTTATAGATATCTATACTAGAAAAAGTAGCTTGCTACTATACATATTAAATATTAAACTATTTAAAATAAGAGTACTTTTACGCTTATATAACTTAATAATATTAAAGATAGAGATTAAATTCTTCTACTTAAATAAGTATTTATATATAAGTTTAATAAGTATAAGTATCTTAAGAAGTTTAAAGCTAGGATCTATAAAAGAAGAGACCTATAACCTACGAATAGGTTAGATACCTATACTTTAATACTCGCTTTATACTTGTTTAAAAGCCTTATAGTAATTATAATAAGGTTTAAGCTAGAGTTAGTTTAGTTAGATATAGTAAATACCTTTATAAATACTATATTAGATAAAGTTATCTATATCTACTATCTACCTAGGTTAAATTGCTAAGGTAAATACCTTATCCTATATCAGGCTTTATATAAGCTATATCGATCCCCTCTTTTATAGTAATAAAGTCTTAAGATAACCCTTTAGCTATTAAATATAAAGCTATCAGATAAAGACGACTATATCCTTATAACTAATAGAGTATTGATCTTCATATTTATTCATAATATTACTATACTCTTTTAAAAGGGAGATAAGATAAAGGTAAGGATAACTATTAATAGCTTAAAGTTAGTATATAGGATAAAACAGATAGGCGAATCAAGTATATTTTTAGGTATTTGAATTATCTATAATTATACCTAATATAAGTTATAGCTTTATATAGATAAATATATTAAAAAGATCTATAATAACTTTAGTATTAATAGGATAGTAGGAAAGAGATTAATAATAATACTAATAGTAACTAACAACTTAACGCTAAACCCTAAATAAGCTATAGCTAAAGATATTAACTAGTACTAATATAAAGTCGGCTTAATTAACTACGTAGTGATTATTATATAACCTAACGTTGCAAGGACTTTATTATAACTCTTAGAGTTCTTACTAAATCCTTTGAAGGAGTACTATAAAATAGCTAATTAATATCTCGTATATCTATAGTAGATAAGGTATCTTACTATTAAGTTTTAATACTAATAATAAGGGTATATTCTACTATACCTTAGACGCCTCCTTTACTAATAATAATATTACTTATCAGAGTACTTAAGGTTATATAATAATACTATTTAGAGGAATAATTAGCTAGAAGTTATTAAAATAACGCTAAGTTATAATATTAAGTACTAAAGATAAACTTATAGGCCTTATAAGTACAATAAAAGAGTACCTTGCTATTATTTAACTTATAAACGAACTTTAGATTTAGCTTAATAAGAAGTTCCCTATATACTATAATAATAATTAAACCCTCTGACTAGTTACTACTAAATAACCTTAAGCGACTAGTAAGTTATATTATATTAATATTAGTAAGCTATAGCTATAATAGGAGGCTAAGAGGGGCAGGATTAAGTTTAAATAGGTAAAGACTAATGAGATAGTTATAAATAGCTTTATAAACATCCTTACTACTTAAAACTATAGTCGTTTTATTACTTAATCAGGGATAGCAAATATCTAGTTACTAATTAATAATAACTCTCTCTAAATTTATTTACTTATTATATTTCGCTTTACATTTATTTATAATCTTTAACTTTGAATACCTTAATAATAGAGCGACGTTTATAATTAGAAGTTATATTATCTAAATTACCTTATTATACTAGCTATAATAGTATAAAGTCTAATTATAAAGCTCGCTTATAACCTAAGTTATTTATAATTATATTATTTTAATTTAGTACTTTCTATAATTTAAACTTTACTATTACTTCTAGTTACTCTATATTTTGAATTAATACTCTATTTATTAACTTTAGTAAAACTAAATATTAAAAGAGAACTAGGTATTATAGCTTTATAATAGGAGATTAATCCTAGATAACTAAGTATATATTAACTTAAGTAGGATATCTTAGAGTTACTTCTTATAAGAACCTATAAACTCTACTATATTTAAGTATTAAGCTTAACTATATAAATTAGAAAGTACCTATATCTTAATAATATTAAGGCTTAGCTAGGCTAACTTTAATAGCTATATAACTATAGCTATTACCTCTATAGCCCTACATTAAACCCAAGAACTCGAGGTTAAGTTACTAAGCTTTTTTATTTAATATATTTAGTAAAGTAGTAAGCTATATTATTATACTAAATACTCTTAAGTAATTTAGGGGGGGAGGTAGTAATAATTTATAAAGGTACTAAGGCTTATATACCTTAAGCTCGGAATTACGCCGCAGCCCCTTTGCAAAAAGACTATAACAAATTTACCTAGTTCGCAGGTATAATTTAGGAAATACTATATAGGTATTTTAACCTATACCCTCTACTAGTTAAGGAAAATAATATAGGAACCTTATATATTCCTACTACTTATAAGTAAACCCTCGTATAAAGTTAGACGCGCGCTATACTAGGGCTAATTATATTAGAGCCGAACAGGCTATTAAGGCTCTTATAGCCTAGAAACGCCCTCGCTAAACCTTCTAGCAAGGTGCTGCGAAAGCTACTAGATAAGATAACTCCTTAACCTAAAAGCTTAACCTTCTAGTAAGGTAAACATTACTATATAAGAGGTAACTCCTTAACTAAAGAGGTCTTTCTTAAGAGGTTCTTATAGCTAGAAGCATAAGAAGCTCTGCTATAAGCAGGGCTTTATACCTCTCCCTCTTCCTTATCCTTATCCCTTAACTATATTAGTACTAGACCTTATATATAAATATACTAAGCCTAAGCGAGGTATGCTTTTTAATATAAATAATATAGAGGGGATTACTAGAGAGTTTAGCCTCGATATTATTAATAAAACCCGCTCCTTTATTAACTACTCCGCTATATATAGAGAGTATATTATCAGTATAGCCCTTAAGAGGGCTTACCTTAATACCCCTATAGGGGACTCTATAAGGCGTAATAATATTAGAGCTAAATAAGTAAACTTAGTAGTAGAAGTTTAGTAGGTTATTATATACCCTATAGAGTAGCCCTTCTTCGAGCAGGTTCTCTATATTACTAAGGTAGAAGCAGCCTAGGTAGCCTAGGTAAATATTAGTTAGTATAGCTTATGCTAACTACTTTAATATAGAGAGAGTATTACTAATAATAGTATAGCTAGTAGACGAAGCAGTAATAGAGGCGGTATTAGTAGCGCTAGTAGTATGCGAGAGGAAAAGTCGATAGTTTTATAGTTTAAATAATCAAAAACCACGTTATTATTGATATAAAGTTAAAGATCGTGAGGCTATCTAGTATAACAGGCACGTATAAGTGCGGCTATGGTTAGGAAAGGTGGTTAGTAATTACGATCACGTAACTAAAGGCTATATATTATCAGGAGGCGCGGAGTTAGAAGGTCTATTGCACTTAAGCAGGTAAAATCACTATGCAGTAGCTAGAGGCCGCTTATATACCTTAAAGTATAAGAGGTAGTATATACCTATAGTATAGTAGCTCTAATAGTAGGGTAGGGAGTATAAATTTTATAATAGCTTTATTTTAAGATCTATGGGGGTATATTAGGTCTATATATTATACTAAGCGAGGTATATATAGCTTAGGTATTCTAGGATATAGACTAACGCCCAAATATAGGTTATTTATATTAATTATATATTAACACTAAATTTTATGTATATAGGCCAATTTAGCCCCTTTTTACTAAGTTACACACACATACATATTAATACATCAAGTCTCGCATTATGATCGCTAGCCATACTGTTGCCTAACAATTACAGTCTATATCGGAACAGCTTGGATCCTTGCCCTTTTCTTTCCAGGTGCTACAAATCACATTTTTCGGGCGATTAGTTTGTATCTTGTTCCAGTTGACATGCTGGGACTGAAATTCTGGGATCAAATCTAGCAAGTGAGCATCGGACTAGTCAGTCCACGGTTGGAGATTCTCATCGACGTCAATGACAGTGTCATGCCCATCAGTAAGCCCCATACGTGATATTAGTTCCAGCGTAACGCGACTTGTGAATTGAACCTTAGTTGTTGCGGCTCTCACTTATTGGTCTCCCGAGTAATAATGCTTCTCTTTGATACCAGTTTATAGACCCTGGTACGGTTCCAGTTTTTCCGGTGGAGTCTCTCTAAATCAATGTTTTTGTCTAAGGAACCCCCGTGAAACCCCAACCAAGCTGGTTCGTTTTAGTAAGGTTAGAAGCCAAATCATTTGTTTACTTACTGTGGGATTTACTACCCTAAGGGCTTCTCTATCACGTACTCACAACCACCTCGTTAGCTGAGAAGCCACTTTGCTAGCTGATATCTTTCCCTCAATAGTAAAAAGAAAAGAAAATGAGGTATTCTAATTAGACATAATCTCCTAAAATCACATCAGCCCGCTGGTCATTTGTGGTATGATGATCACAGAGGATAAATTGGTGTCTAGAACGAGATGTCGGGCACAGAATAAAGAAAATCTTTTGCAGTACTTCACCTCCCAGTTACACGATCAGCATAGTCCAGCTACATGACTACATGCAGCCGTATGGAAGGCGGCTCAGAAATATCCATATCCTTGCTGGAGTTATTAATGGTCGGACAATGGAATTCAGCACGACGATTCAACAATCAGGTACAACTTAAGTAAGACTACCACAGCCGTAAGTATCTTGCTCAGTTCAGAAAAGATCCCATCTTTAAGGCAACCTGTGAATTTCAGCTCGCAGCACACCCTCTGAGCAACTTTCGAGGAAAGATTTGATTTCTTAAGGGAACAATATTTATCTAACACTGAAGTAGATGCAGGACGTTAATGTTTCGCAAGTATGGATCGTTCAAGTCATCGACAAAAGATGAAAAAGCTGCGTTCAAATCAACCAGCTATTCCACTTGCACATAAAGAGACTGATGCAAGCACAATCCATGGCGTCTGATATAAGTTATGAACCCCGGGCCGCCAACCCGTAAGCCGGCGCAAAGTCACCGCATCTCACCGAGGTTACGAGTCCGTATTCTGAAGCGATTCCTTTTTTTCTTCTTTGGAAAGGAAAGGGGCAGCCCCAAGTCTGCCTTGGCAATAGGCCGCGACGCGCCCGCAGCAAGACACCCTACTCCTCTCCCAGCGTCCCAGACTTCATCCCCCACAAAACCACCGAGATCAAACCAAGAATCCGGGGAATATACCATCAGGTGGGACATCATACAACGAAAGCTCTCAAGGGCGAAAGCAGTCTCCAACAAACCCGAAGTCACGCCTTATTAGCAACGTCATCTGGCCTACATCCGAAGTTCAAGAGCAGGGCGCTATGCGGGGTACCTCTTCCCATCAAACAGCAGATTACCCGAAGTTGAAGAGGACGCATCCTTCTCCCTGTCAATCATGTTATGGGGAAGTTCGGCCCCTGCCAAGACGAGACAGAGACGACTTAGGTGATTAACATGTTTTACTAGTCGTGGTTCTCCCGCTCAACCTGCAGAAGTTCTGCCGTGGTCAGAGCCGCAGTCTTCTCCAACAGCATCCGGTCTTCTTCCCCATAACGACCTTTTCATCCCAAAGAATGGGTCGTCAAAGCGCAGCGAACGCGAAGGTCGTCGGCGCCGAGCTGGTGGCAGTCCTCCCGGACATCGGCCCTTGGTACAAAGAACCTCATATCCTCTGCCTGAACCTGTGCATTATCTCCATCATGATGTGCGCTTCAGCCAGCAGATATGACGGTTCCATGATGAACGGGACAATATCTGAATCGAATGCCCCCCCCAAACGGTAATGGACTGACAAAAGCCAAGCGTGTTGGCATTGCCGCAGTGGCACGCGTTTATGGAACAGCCCACCAGCCCTTGGCTGGGCTTCATCAACGCGGCTTACTCTCTAGGAAACGTACTCGTCTACCCAGCCGCTGCGTGGTTTTGTAATAAGTACGGACGAAAGATAGGCATCTACATCTCCTGGGCTTTTCTTGCTCTGGGATCAGCTCTGTAGACAGGCCGCCCCTAACGATGCGGCGTTCGTCGCCGCGCACTTCATCATCGGCTGTGCCTCTGGTTTCTTCCTCTCTGCTCCTCTGCTCATCACAGAAAACACGTATCCGACCCACCGTGGAGTTGTCTCGGCACTTTACAGCTGTGAGTAGCAAATTCATCCAGCTTCGCCCCGCAATGTTTCTTAGATACAATAGGCATGTGGTACGCAGGTGCTGTCGACGCAGCCTGGCCGACATTTGCGAACCGAGATGAGTGGTCTTGGAGGATGCCGTTGTTGCTGCAAATTGCTCTCCCGATTCTCTCCGCTCCGGGTCTCCTTTTGATCAGCGAGTCTCCTCGTTGGCTCGTGTCGGTAGATCGAATCGACGAAGCCAGAATCCTCATTGCTAAGGCTCATGCCGGCGGCGATGTCCACTGTCCCCTCGTCAACTTCGAAATGATGAAAATTGAGGAGACTATTCGCGCAGAAGGGGAGGCGCACTCTGCGACGACTTGGGCCGATCTCTACAGCACTCCCGGAAACCGCCACCGACTCTTCATTTCCGTCAGCTTGGGTGTCTTTGCTCGATGGATAAGTCCCCCTTGCCTAGCTTACAAGGAAAAAAGTGTTCAGCTAACATCCACAACACTGTGGTGTCGGCTTCATTTCATACTACCTAGCTCTTGTCCTGTCTTCCGTTGGCATCAAGTCCGTTGGCGACCGAATTCTCATAACCGCCTGCATCCAAATTTGGAATCTCATCTATATTCTACACCACCATTGCCGCCATTTTGGTCGATAAAGTCGGAAGGAGGGCATTATTCTTGGCATCCGTAGGCTATATCCTAGCATGTTTCTCGTCAATCACCACTAACAGAATGCCCCCAAGGCACAATCATGCTCATCTCCTTATCCATTATCACCGGTCTATCCGGCAGCTTCGCGAATACTGGCAATGCTCCAACCGGCACGGCAGTCATCCCATTCCTTTTCATCTTCTACTTCGGCTATGACATCGATTTGACTCCGCTAATGTCTCATACCCCGTCGAGGTCTGGCCCTACCGCCTCCGAGCCAAGGCTCTCACCGTCGCCTTGATGGTCAGCTTGACTTGTGTCTTCTTCAACACTTTCTTCAACCCCATCGCCCTCGAGTCCATCGCCTGGAAATACTACCTGACATTCCTGGCGGTTCTCGTCATTATGCTTATCAGCGTTTGGTTTGGATACCCCGAGACGCGCGGACGCACCCTTGAGAACGTCGCGTATCTTCTCGATGGGGACGGCGCCGAGGTCGGCACCGGTACCGCGTCCAGCGCTCTCAAGCAAGCGGAGGCAGCACACCTTGGCGAATTGGCCCACGTGGAGGAGACTGATGTGAAGAGGTAGCATGGGAATCGCACGAAGACTATGTGGTTGTGCTCGAACCAAGGGGTAATGTGAAATCACGATGCAAATGCTTATTTGGGACAAGATATGAACAAAGGATTCTTCGAGTCGAATTCATGATTTTCTCTCACGCGTGATGTGCCAAGGATCCGCAATGCTGCCTGCCGCATATGTTTGCCCATCTCGACCTAGCCGCGGCTCTGTCCCCCCAGATGCGTCCCGACTGCTACGTGCCGTAGCTTCCCGGCCTTTTCCCACCTTTACGGGGCCTGGCCGGGCTCTTCGCAAGTTGCGCCCTCCGTGTTGCAATATTTGGGAGGGCTCATTCGTTCAATTCGAGATTTTACACAATGAAAATAATGATACCCGCCGATCCTGATCTCATACAAGAATCAATGGTTTGTTGATATGAGAATGGAAAGTTCATACATGTCCATATAATAATTCGAAGGTGACGGCAAACCCCATAGAACCCCGTCCCACAGTAACGTCTTCCTCACGTTCCGCCTCATTTTCAGCCGGGAACCACCTTCTCATTGGACATTTACGTCACCAACATCCAATTCTTCTAACCAGTAGCAGCAAGCAGCTGGTGTAGTAGAATGCCGTATGGTTCCGGCGTTCAGATCGGCAGATGCCTGCGTTAATGCTGGGCTCAAGCACTAAGCTAAACAGAGCATCGTCGGACTACCCCATGATTTGTTGGAGGAACGAGCTGAGGATGAATCGCCGAGACTCCCCATTCACCTGCCGACACTCCCCGGATTGGTACACTATAAGGGAGAAAACTTTGTCGCTCGAGCAACATGCTACGAAATGTTGTCGAGATTCTTTGCACATTTCGACATCCCCAAGATACGGCATGCAAAAGTCGTTGGTCATCGCTCGTTACAGCCGTGAAGTTTTCAGCAACCAAAGCAGCGATCGCCAGCATCCTTGAGAGTGGCTCCCGAGTATTGTCGACTAGCGCTGCAGAACTAGCACATTTTTAAAGTCTGACAGTCCACTGATCATCAATCAAGAGACTAGCAACAAAGCCGTTTTCAAATGAGAAATGTTATCGCCTTGTGAATGTGGCATCATGAACCCCTTATGTTCAGCGTCACAAGGACTTTCCTGCTCTTTCTATGGTGCCTTAGAGGAACCTTCGTTGCGCAGGAATGATTTTGTCGTGGACTTCTGCCGGACTTGGGGGCACCAGCCAGCGGTCGTAGACCAGAGGCTGTGCATCGACGGAGGAATAGTCTATTACAATCCTTTCTGATTGTCGTTTCAAAGTTTCGGCAGTATATCTCTGCGTCCCCGCCCCGCTTTGAAGTTGATCGAAAAGGCTGTAAGAAGAAAGCAGATACCTTTCTCGCATACCATGAGCTCGATGACGTGCCCTCAACCCTCGGAATGACCCAGCTCCAAGACGATCTTTCAGGAACACGACTATACCGAACGTGAATGGCGGCATACTGTGGGAAGAGTCGGTGACCTAAGGGTTTTACTTTTAGGGGGTGTCCGCCAGCTGCCTTCGTCCTCTCTAACTGCGGTATCCTCTACATCAAGTTGTTGTCGCTTAGGTCTCTTAAGGGCGCCGGAACAATGCAGCTACTCACGGTGACGGAGTTTGATTTCATGAAGAGGAGATGTATGTTATTACGGCGGATGGTAGAGCAATGCAGCTATTCCGGGATGAACAGGGCTGCCTGAGGCCACAAGCAGACGTATAAAATACGAAATGGACAATAACTCCTGGAAACAGCGTCGTGGGACGAGAAGATGTCAGCGGGGCACATTAGGTGATAGTCTCCAGTCCCATTGGAGTCAATGGAATGCCGATTTACTTCGGTGCCATTCAAGATCTATATGGAAACGGGACCCTGGCACCACCGCCCATGTCTGAAACATCTGTGTAAGATGAGGAAAATTTCACCCCGTACGCCCGGACTAAGAAAACGTTTCTGTGGCGGTCCGACCTGGGCCCAAGAGCAGTCCAGCCAAGAAATGTAGGTTCTTTCCTTGCAGAAGACTTTCAACTGTAAACTTGACACCCTCCTCCCCGGCCCCCGGCGCGAGACATTATGGGATACGAACGATATCTACAATCTCTCCATTTCCAGCTTTCAGGGGATCCGAGGTCCGTACCCGGCCGACGGCTAAATCTTCATGAACTACTTCTTTACTGCTGAATGAGTCAATACTCCGAAGATGACCTTCATCGAGCCTTTGCAACAATTGCAAATGGGCAGAGTGTCCGAGAAGCCTCGTATCAATGGGGTATACTGAGGACTACTTTTCAAGGTCGGATCCAAGCGAAACACCGATGAATTGGGCCTTTACTAATATTCAAGGTCTTTCTCCGTCCCAGAAAAATCTTTAAGCAGAGTTTAATGTGCTTTAATGGGAGCACATTGTAATTGGGGTGGCCGATGGGTGCGAGTCGCTATTGGGACTTTGCAACCTCGGATAGTAGTAATACGTTGTCGGCATTTGAAATTTCTCTATACCCGTCACTCATTCAATGGTATTGTATCTTTCCGAGCTACTTCTAGTTAGCCTACCTTGATAACTTGATGACCAACTCTGACACTGGAACAATCTTTGACGGCTTGTTGGTCGAGTTTCTCTGTTGTTCAATTCCCGCCGCCATGAGGTCCGCTAGCTACGAGAACGCCTTGCCGGGTGATCCTCATAATCTTAATGGCGATGGCTTTATGCGCTCTCAACATTGACAATAGGCAGGATTTAGTCCTCTGAATGCCAACCGCTACTCGTCAAAAGTCACGGCTGATCACTTATGCTGATTTATGTCCTCCTAGGCTGACGTACGCTGACGATGAAGTAAAAGGTTTTATACCAGACCATGCGTTATTATTATCTAGTATCTGATTGCTTCCAAGCCTCCTGGTCCCTCAAGGTAAAGCCGTGCTCTAGGGCCCTGCTATGGTTCGGGTTGCTATCTGGGTCCAGCCATGTTGCATCCATTGATAGAAGCTAGATGTATCTCATGTCATCTCATAGCCAAAGAACATACACGGCCAACGCTTATCCGCATAAAAACGTCATGTCTTACCAAAAAGCCTCCCGAAATTCTCTACTCATACATTCCGTTGTATTTCCACAGACCTCACAAATTTCGGCGAAGCTCCAGCTCCTCAAGTCGATTGGATGCGAGGTAAAGCGGGCAGTTACAGTGGTACACCAGCCAAAGTGGTAGCGAGCTTCTTGTCGAAGATCTTTGCAACGAGAGAGCATTTTTGTGGGACTTTTGCATAGTTTTGAATCAAACTTCCAAAGATGTGACAAAAGCTGCAGCTAGGATTGAGGGCATTAAGTCCCAAAAGCCATTGGACAACCTCTGGCTTTACTAATCCTGTCCCGTGTGATATCCATATACTCCTTGCCCTTTCCTTTCTGGGCCTCAGGGCCGACTTCGGGAATCACGTATCCGTTTGGAGAGTACTTGACTCCCTCGTCCCCGGGCAGGCACCCGCCTATAAGACGGCTGTAGAGAGCAGCCGGGCCCCAGCGCGAATAAAAGGTCGGTTTGACGTAGTATGGATGCGCGAGATAGGTCGGGAGAAAGTACCGGCCAGTTTTTTTGTCAATTTCCTTCAACATCGTGTTGATCCACCATTTCGGTCGTGGGAGACAGAGGTTCTTGATGATCCAGCGTCGGGTGTTCATAACCGTGCGGAACACATAGAACTGGAAGTCGCTTGGATCCTCATATCTTTGAAACATGTTAGCAAGTGCATGAATCGTTGTAGTATTGCAGGTAACTCACCCCATGGCATGTCTCAGTTGCGGCTCCATGAAACATCGTAATTGACCAAAGACAAAGCTGTGCATCCACTTGGGAACGTCAAGAAGCAGAAGGTGGACATTGGCGTGCGCGAGTTTCTCGTTCGGGACGGCGTACACCATGAATTCTTCTTGGTATTTCACGCTCCAAACCTCAAGCGCATCAAGCCAAGCGACAGGGTCATTCTTCTGTTCCATGTAGGGCACCAAACATTCATAGGAAATGGCCATCTCATTGCCCAAGTCTTTCCAGAAGACGGCGATGGCATTCTTCTCAAGCAGTGTCAGATTTCTCCACTCGTACCTCATCGTCCACCGACGAGGCTCCAGTGCAAAGAGACTGAGGGTGTAGAGCATATCATCGTTGGATATTTTCCCGGCTTTGCGCCAACGGTCGTGGAGGAAGTTGATCCGAGCCACAGCATCAATGCTTCGAAGAGAATCGGGCTTGTTGAGCATGATCTCTGTCATCAATACCCCCGTATCGGTGCGACGCTTGGAGGCTGTCGTGTCTCCAGAAAGCTGACTGGTCGCCACAAGGAGTTTGGATATGGTGGGAATACCATATGTCTGTCGCAGGAATTAGCAATCGCAAACCGCGAAAGTAGATCACACATAGCGGACCTTGAACAGCGCAAACGAGATTGAAGTGTAGAAAATGGTAGGAAATTCCTGTTCCGAGAGTTCGCGGACAATCGACGCGGCGTCTGCCAGAGACATGGACGCCATTTCCTCCCGCGTCTTGTAGGAAAACCTTCGTTGAATCCCATCGCGGCGACGGTACCTAAGCAACCGAACGAGCAGAAGATAGGAAAGAAGCAAGCCAAAAATTGGGAGATAGTACATTTTGAGACCTTATAAAGTTTTCAGATGCGGGTGAGGCATGCCTAGGTAGAAGGGGCAGTATCTCAAGTCGGTGATTGAAGCGGTAGAGCCATGGTTTTATTCTCGGGCGACGCAACCATCCTGTGAGCAAACAGACAAGGATGATGCTTCTTACCCCAGAATAATTTCCGCATTTTTTTGCCCAGCATTCCGCCGCTAAGACGAGAGCTTCAGCTTGACGTCGACCGTGCGATTCAGATCCATGTGGAGCGCGGGGAGCGGGCGGTTGATCGAAAGTGCCCGATCATCAAAATGGGCAAATTCGCCCGAAACGATCATTCAGGGGCACTGACCGGCAGGATTCCACGCGAAACCATGTCGGCATAAATAAAGATTTTGGGCAAATCTAATACAGTCAAACGGATTTCGTCGGGTGATAGAATTTGATCATCGGACGAAGCCGTCTATGGACCAACAGAGTTAAGTTCTCGTCGGAGTCAGACAAGGCGATTCAGATCTACTCTTCGGGTTCAACGAAGGCCATTCTGAAGCGCCGCCGTCTTGCTCAACTGTGCAAGTTGGGGCCGATGGATCAATGTTTCTGCAATGTTTCTGGTGGGCTTCGTTCCCTCAGGTGTCCAATTAGAAGGGTATTTTGCCCAGTTGCAACCACACCACCAACTCCTACAAGAACTGCATTGTAGAAGGCGAAAAGGATTTTCTGTAGTCGACATAGTGGTTGACGTTTTGCAATCGATCGGTATCCCCGCAGATAAAGACATTATTGCCTGCCCAGTTTTATGCTAGCGCCCTGTAAGCCCCTGATTATTCAAAGCAGTGGCCGATATTAAGATGCCTTGTGGATATTGGAAGGCCAATCCTTGGAATGTGTGATTATGAGAACATCATTGATGGATGGTTGTATGAGACGAGACAAACTGCGAACACCACCACGAGAACTTGCAAGATTCTTTGTCGCAAGGCCTTAATATGTTACCAGTCGGGTTTACGTCGCATTTGACCCCGTGGGCAATAAAACATTTTCCAGGTCCCAGCGTCGAAACCCAATACAAATGGATAACAGCAAAATTGAGGCGGTCTGCAATTTGTACGCTTTCTGGAGAAATATCCGCACTGAAAGGGCCGAAGCAATCGGCCGCGAAGAGATATCTAGCTACAGAAATGCGCCAGTAGTCAGCCCGTACATTACAGCTCTGAGCTGTTTTCGTTCCTTATCTCCTTGGTATTCTAGTTTGGGGAGAACCATATCTCTAGACTCAATATCCCATTTGCCCGGACCTTGTCTTGCTAAAGCCGCCTGCTCAAACCCGACTGTATAGACACCACTCATTCCCCAATCAACGAGATAGACGTCTTGGTCTTGGTCATTGATGATCAAGTTTCGCGGAGCGATGTCTTGGTGCGTGAGAGCCACATCTATGAAGTCGAACCTTGGTGTTTCGTCAGATGTCTGCTTGAAATGGATGCAAACGTCAAGTTTGTGCTTGTACCAATCCTCCATATCTTTCAAGGTCGGGAATGGACCTGTGCCGTACGCAGTGAAATGAGGGCCGGCCCAAGGTTCGTCTCCTGTGTAGCCTATCGGGCCAGGAGGTAGGTCATTGAGTTTGAGAGATTGCATTCGATTGATAAGAATGGCGACTTTACTCGCCACAGATTCACGCGACTCGCTTGTCAAATTGGGCCATGCTTGGTCGAGCAAGGTTCCGGGGATGTAATCCATGACTATGAACCATGTTTTTTGTTCCGGCCAGTCGGGGTCCATTCCGGTAATGGAGAAAACTCGACGAACTGTTGGGACTCGGAATCCGTTTGCTGCGGCGAATCGCTGTGTTTCAGCTTCGCCAAGCGATACTGAGCCGGCGCCTTTGAGCACCAGCTCGCGGGAGATTCGAACAATCCTGCTGGTGACGAATTGGAACAGAATCGGGGCGGCAATGAAAAGTTGGCCGAGTTCCTCATCAGAAACAGTCTCTCGTTCTACACCGTCCAACGGGAATGCCTCGTTGCTGCTCGGAGGACTTATGTGGTTGAGATCGCCGTGAAGCGCGTCGTTTTCGACATCCTCGGTCATTTTTCAACTTAAGGCTGTCGGTTTCGTTTGGTGATGAGGTGCAAGAATAGAAAACCGGGCCAGGATGTGTTGACATTATCTGTGATGTAGTCGGCAAGTAGGTCGTTTTCACCACAACAAGTGCATCAGATGCCCGTCTGCTTTGCCCTCGACGAACCAAATGAGCCCACGCAACGTACAGCAATCCGGTCAATTTATTCCTCTACCTGGAACCATTGGACAGTAAGACTGAGGCCGAGGCTGCTAAGAACAACATCTTGATGGAATGTTACGATATGAAGCCGATTGGTCGGCGTTATCCCTCGGATTGCGGGAAATATTGTTCCTGGGTGAACAGTCAGCACCAAGAAACCATATTCAGAAACACATGGTGGTCTTGTGATTTTGTGCTGGATGTTTGTTCCTTCGGTAGTGAAGGGCTTTTCGTCAAAGAGGCGTTAATTGCTTGGCATGTAACAGGGACTCAAGAATGAAACTTCGCTCTATTGGACTTGACCAACTCTATTATCGTTTGTTTCCCTTCTTTTGTCTAGATAAATCTGTAAGTCAAAATGGTAGCAAATTTCTTCAATTAGGTTACTCATTTTCTACCAAATCCGCAAGCTCCAAATACTTGGTATCGCGCGAAGACAATCTTGGCAACCTAGGCTAGGGACCAAGTGCAACCGCCTTTGGACTATGTTCATTCTAGACGCTCCTGCTCTTGTGGCTTGCTGTAATTTGGGCTCCTTGAAAACGCGAGGTACTATACGTCAACGTCACGAAAGAGTTGTACGGGGGGAGGTGGGGAAGGCCCCCTTGATGATTGGCTCACTCTGAGCCATCGTATGTAGACTGGCGCGCGGCAAATGCAGCTTTTGTTGGTTGGTTTGGTCGCGACTCCCACTCCCACTGATAACACCAACAATGGCGAATGGCTGCTCTGGCAACTTACGTATAAACTGAAGCCCCTTCTCTATATACAGCACATCTAATCATTCAGAATTCAGCTGGCTTTTGATATTTGTTGTTTCAACTACCCTCGAAGGCCGCGAATTCTCTTCCAAACTCATTTCTGGTCTCAGCTGCCTGCTTGTTCTACAACCGCAGAGATGACTGCGGAAAATGCTCACGACGACGGCGCTGCCGCCGAAGTTGAAGTCGTCCACAGCCCTCACTATGCTTGGGCTTTCAAAGCCGCATCATTCGAGCCAGTCCAGTGTATTCCGAGAAAAGACAAAGATGTCATCCTCGGTCTCACGGTACTCGAGGCCAACGCAGTAGCCCACGAGCCCCTTGCAGACGGTGGCAACCACTGGACTTTCTACTTCACTGCCCGCTCCGACTCCCGCGACCCCGACGACAGGACATTTCTGCAACTCGATTCCACACCCAGCGGCGTACCGGCAGTCGGAGATTACACGGGCTCCAAGGCTAATATCGTCATCAGCCTACTTGAGGATCAGCGATTCGGCCGAGCTCAGTGCGTCTCTAAGCTCACAACCCGAGACCCACTCACGGTTGGGGAAATGCTCAAGGCCATCACCGATCACGGACGAGAAAAGTACAACTTTGGTCACAACGGGCGCGGCTGCAAAAAATGGACTTCTGATCAGATCGCTCTGTTTCTCGAGTTGGGGATCTTTACCGATGCAGAGGAGGCTAGAAAGGCGAAGGATGACATGATGTTTCAGTGGGAGAATTTTGAGAAGGTTTGCAGTCACGTAGAGTGGGTTCCTGGAGCATATTACCAATGAGCTGCATGTTCAAGTTGGCCACGGCCATACCGAGGTTTCGAAAGGAGCGTGAAATCCCTCCAGTCATTTGAGTGGATGTATCTCAGACGGTGTCGAGTGAACAAAACAAATCAAGTGTGATATTGACTGGCATAGAGCACAGCCCTTAGTGTTGGCAAGGCTTAAGGCTTCCGCAACGTCGACCCTATTACTAACAAACACCATCATTGCGCCTCCAACTAATGACAATAGTAGTAAGTAGTCACTATGTGCTCTAATAGTAGTCCATTGTTATGTGTCCCCGTCTTGCCCGAAAGCTTTTGGAAACCTAGAATTGTGTTTGAAATTCCACTATGATATCTCCATCGCGAAAACAAATGCGCGCGCTAAGTTGATTTTATAATGTTGCAGTGCTATGCCTCTCGGAAAAAACGACGTTGTCGTTCTAATTGAGCAGGCCGTTGAAGTCGGTGTCAAACCGTACGGGAAACCTCTTCCTTCCCTTGGCATCCTTGTTGACAAAACACGCCATGCTGTTCATCTGGCACGGGAAAAGGCCTAGACCGTTCTCGTCAATCATGACGCTGGCAGTTTCCAGGTCCATAACATCGGTCCAGACTTCTCCGGCATGTTCCCGCCCGACTTGCATGCAAATCTGAGACTCGGCTTCGGCAGCCTGGGTCCAGCTCATAACAACGGCAAGACCGTCGGGTCTCTCCTCGGTCCCTTGTCTGACCCACCCAATGCAGTCGGGTTTGTCGAAGTAATCCTTTTGCCTTCCGTAGGCAAAGAGCTTTCTGGCCACCAGAATATTGGGCAGATCTTGCACCGATGGCTCAAGATGGGGGAGACCAGTGCCGTATAAATCTCCGAAAAAGACGCAAGGGTGGCCGTCTCGTCTGAGTAAAATGAGTGAGTAGGCAAGAGGCATAAATGTAGCCGCGATTGGGGTGTCCATGGATTGGCCACGCTGGGTATCATGGTTGCGAATGAAGGTCTGTGGATACGCATGTTAGTCCGCCGATACCACGAAAACCTTTTAGATTAAACACACCACCGCGTTGTTCGGTCTTTGCTCGACCAAAGTACTCTTAAAAACCTCTCTCAAGTCCGTATCTTGATGCCATGATAACCTCTCGATGTGGTACATCAATGGCACGTCGTAGAGGCTGATGAAGGGGTGCATGTTGTCCAGCCAATGTGTCAAGACCCGCACATCGCCATGCCAAAACTCACCGACGAACGTGAGGTCTTGTCGGCTTGTCTTCTTCAGGTACTTGGACCAGTCGTTGACGAAGTTCCACGAGATGTGCTGCACGGCATCCAGCCGGAAACCCTTCAGTCCGAGCTCCTCCACGATCCATCGGCCCCACTGCATCGACTCCTTCACGACCTCCGGGTTGGTGTAGTCCAAGTTCTCAAGCATGAGATAGTCGGCATTTCCCTGGCTGGTTCCGACATCCTGATGCCAGTTCTTTCCGTCCTCGACGTATCTGTAGATTGATCTTTTGGCGTTCTGCTGGTTCCAATCCGTACCGTTGAAATGCTTCTTGTTGTAAGTGAATGTGCTGTACTTTCCCCCTCTTGCCGTGTAATCGAACTTCGTCCACGCCTCGATTTCATAAACGTCTGTGATGTCTATCCGTCTATCTGTGAGCGGATGGGGGTTTTAGCATGGCATCCCCGTTCGCGCGAGTCGTGCGTTCTTACCTTTGGGGTCAACTTCTACAACCTTGACCATCTCAGTGGCGTCCCCGTAGGCGCGATGGTTGTGAATCGCGTCCCAGACCAGACCAATGCCATTCTTGTTGGCGTCGGCAGCCAGTGCCGTCAGGTCATGCTTCGTGCCCCACTTGGTTGGTACGGCGCCCTTCTGGTCGAACTCGCCCAGATCCCACGCATCATAGATATCGTAGCCGTTGCTCTCGGGGTCTTTGGCTTTGCTTCCAGGAGGCAGCCATAGACTGTTGACTCCGATCGATCTCAAGGCCGGAAGTGCCAGCCTCAAGCGCTTCCAATGCGAGTGGTCGGCGGGGAGGTTCCACTCGAAAGCTTGGAGCTGAACGGGGTTTTGGGTACGATCACTGCGACGACGAAGTTGAGACATGGTCCTGCCTGCAGCCGGACGAATTGGAAGATCAACTTGTTTCGTCATCGTGCAGCGAGGGAAAGCGGAGGGTATTCAAAGATGAGGTGGCTTTGCATGTCAGCGCCATGATGTTGGTGGACGGACGCGGTCCCCTATATATCCAAGCGGCATTTGGTTTTCGAGGCATGGGCCAAGTAAGCAATCTATTTCACGGATCGCGTTTACGAGTACGGCGCCGCCACGGTGGCTTAGACTTAGGCTTCGCAGCGAGTCCTTTCACAAAAGTTGGTATGCACAACACAGGCCGGCCAGCATCCGTCTCAATAGGAGCGACTCCAGACCGAAGTTGAGACTACAGCCAATCATAGCTGAAGAATGCCTGTGTCCAAAATGGCATTGGGACGTTGTCAGAGCCATCACACGTCCCATACATCAGCCGGTCCAGGAGTCTAATGCTGTACGTCTGTTGCGAGTCGTCGCTGGTCTCTGCGTTCTCTTCGGGTTCGCATTTGCAATCTCGCTCCCGCGACTCCTCGATACGAGCGGGTCTCCCCCAGGTCCCCGTTTTTCTTTCAAGTCTACACGGAACTCCGGCAAACTGACACACGGAGCGAGTCGTACTCGCCAGTTGCCTGTCGATGAGAGCCAGCACAGGCACCGCCATGTCGCATATTGGCGCCAAGATCTAGCGGTTCGGCTGTGTTTAGAGGGGATACAGCTGTGGTTTCTACTCTGAGGCCGGAGAGTCGGGACTTATCGCGATGGCTATAAGCGCTCAAGGGAAGGGTCGTCGTGAAGAAGGGTATATAGGACGAAGTCTATAGTGAAGGAGTATATATATAAGTATCTATAGAACGAACTATAGAAGAAGTCTCTCTAAATAGGGGTATATAGACCGAAGGGATATATATACCCGCTCTAGAGCGGGTAGGACTATATATAACTATATAAATAAGCCCTATCCTATTTAATATACCCCCCTAGCCTTATAGTATCCCCTAAGGCTAAATATAAAGTAAAATAAAGCTATTTATAACTAAATATAATATAGGGAGCGGCGCCCTAGGGATCCTATATAGCGCTACCTATGGAATAATAAGAAGAGGGGGAGCGGTCTGCTTAGTAATAAGGGGAGCGATCTACTTAAGGGGCTTAGCTATAGCTATAATAATATAGGGAGCGATCTACTTATAAGGGGTTAGTATGCTAGGAGAACCCCGCGCTATACTAGCTATAATAATAATAATAGGAGCAGACTACTTATAAGAATAAGGGGCTTATATCTAAATATTTATTAGGTATTTAATAGAGGGTCTTATAATACTCTCTTCCTAAAGCGTATTATATAAGCAGGAGAACTTATTAATATATAGGGTAGCTAGGATAGCTTTTTTTTCTAGCCCTATAAGTTAAATAATTCGTTTAGCTTTATTAAGCTAAACTACTAAAAGAAAGTAATTATAATATTATACTAGCTAATAGTAGGTATACTTATAGAAGTATTATATATAATCCCTATTATTATCTCGCTTTATTATAGAGTTTTTAGTAATCATAGGTTTAGATATACCTATTAATATAATAAATATACTTATAAGAGTACTAGGCTACTTTGACTATTAGGCAATAAGGATACTAAATATTAAAGCTATTTTAATAAGGGGGCGCGGCGTAGCGCTAGTCTATTTAGCTATAATAACCTTAATAAGGGCGTTCTATATCTATATAAGCGCTATATACCTACTAACTACCTCGAGAAAGCGCTTAGTTATAATAACCCCTTAGATTTTAAGGATCTTAAGTAACCTCGCGTACTAATATATAGTACATTATTATTAGTACTAGAGATATAGTAGTATAGAGGTATTTGCTTACTTTAGAATATAAATGTATTTATCTTAAATAGTAGTAATACGGTTTACGTAGTAGGCGAAAATATAGGTGAAGATTTTATGATTTTAGAAGGTTTTCTCTTTAAAGGTAATAAACCCTTTTAAGGAGGTTTACTACGTTTAGGTGTGTTTAATATATTAGTTATATTAAGTACCCTTAAGCGGGATAATCGCGCTAAGCGTATTTAATATTAATTACCTATATAAAAAGAGAAAGGCGTTAACTACAATATATAGTATAAAATCTAATTTATATCTCCTATTATAGTAATATACTAATAAATAGAGCTATGTTATTATATATATATAACCTTAAATAACCTCAAATCCTATTCGTTCTATTTAGCTTATATATATCCTATTTTAAGTTAAAGGCGCTATAAGAGTAGTATTAGCTAGCTTTAGTAGGTTAGAGTATTCCTTATCCTTATGATTAATAATCTCTTTAGTAATAGCTAAGAGTTAGTTAATATTAATACTATAAGTAGTAGCTAGTTAAGTATTATCTTAGTATTACTTAAGGACTTAGTAATAAGACTTATTACTAATCTTAAGGTATAACTTTATAATATTTTTATTCTTAATTATAGTAATTAAGGTAGTAAGAGAGGTAATATTCATATAGAGGCCTTAAAGGTTAGTAGCGTATTTATACTAGAGGTTAGCTATATCTATAGTCTTAGCGTTATTAATATCTAGAAGGGTATAGATAGCGCTAGGGATATTACTATTAATTATAGCCTAGCTAATATATATATTATCCTTAGTATTCATACTCGGAAACCTATAATATAGTATCTATTTAATAATAAAGAATAACGATATAGTGCTAAGGTCGGGGTTATTTATAATATATTTAGTAATAGATAAGTTAAGGGCTCTAATATATATATATGGGCTAATGATAATTATACTATTCTAGATAAGGGTATAGAGGATTAGATACTTAGAGTATTAAATAGTAATAAGATTAGTTATATTAAAGAAGTAGATATACTAAAGGTAGATATTAATTACCTCTTATATAATTACGAACTTTATATAAGAACAGGTAAGGTAATAAAGGCTAGAGATATAAGTTTATAACTACTAGTTAGTAATAATAACTATTTTAACGCTAGAGGTAGTATTAAGTATTATAATAGCGCTAAGCGCGTTAGAGGTAATATAGGGGCTAATATTAGAGAAAGGGTTAATATTAAAGCAATTATCTAAGCCTATAGCTCAAGCTATATACTTATTAGATAACTTAGTAATAAGGTACTACTTAGAGCTAAGAAAGCTTAGGCTCTTATTAGTTAGTCCCTTATGGATAGTTATTATAACAACCTTCTTATTAGTAGCTAACTTAATAAACTAGCTTAAGTTAAGTATAATCTTATTAATATTATTAGTATAACCCTTAGAAATAGCTATGGCTAGTATAATTTATATATCTTTATATCTATTAAGTAGGATAGAGATTTAATTGATATATTTACTATAGGCTTATATTCTCTTAATAGTTTTAATATTATTTATTATATTAGAGGTATTAGCGCTAGTAGCTTACTTCTTGGGAGCAGCTATCTTATCAGTCTTATTCTAAATAATAGGAGTTAATTTAATACTAGCTATATTAAGGTTAGTTAATAATTAAGGTTTAGTATACTTAATAGTATGAATAGGTTAGTTAGGCTAGCTAGAGTTAAGGGCTTATTTAAGCTAAGTAGCTTTAATAGGTTTATTAGTTTAAGTATATTTAGTCTTAATAGGTTCTTTATCTCTACTTAAAGCCTCCCTAGATATAATAAAAATAAGTAAGCTAGTAATATTAGCAATATAATATAAGTTATATTTAAAGGAGTTCTATATAGTATTATAAAAAATAGCTACTCTGAGTTTAGGATAGGGTTAGGAAATTAATAATAGAACTTAATTTAGTTAGTAGATAGTAGTTAGGTAATAATATATATATTAGTACCTAGGTAAATAATAAATAGGGTATTAGAAATATTATAGCTAGTTTTATAATACTAAGTCTCTTAGTTAAAAGTATACTTAAAGACTTCTTAGTTATAAATATAATATCCTAGCTTTTTATAAGGAATCTTGAAATTAAATAGGTAGTAATAAATATTGTTAAGTATAATATACTTAGTATCTTCTTATTTAAATTATTATCTATTTAGAGTAGAAGGATTTCTAGGTATATAAAATATAAGTTACTTATATAGCGCTAAGCGTATATAATAATATAAAGCGTTAGTAGGGGTCCTTAATATCTAGAAGAGGATAATAGTAATAAAATAAGAAGTATAAGTATAATAATTATAAGGGAATAGGGATAAAAGTATTAATACTCTTCTATAAATATATATATATAGAGAGAAAGGTTAGCTTAATACGTAGGTAGTAAACGTAGTAGTAATAACTAATAGAGTTACTTAGTAATATAAATTTATTTAATATATACATACTTAAGCGCTAATCTTTCTTATCAATTAAATAAGAGTAGGGACTAACTTTTAAGTAAAGAGAGTAGTTATATTTATAAAAGCTCTTATAAAACTAAGGGTATAAGGTATTTAAGAGAGAAGGTATAATAGATATAGTTATTATTATTATTAGACTAGATATAGGTATTATTATTATTAGAGTAAAGCCCTTAGATATACTAAGCGCGCTAAATATCTTTATGTTATAACAAGGCCTTAGTTATAATATTCTTTCTAGTCTAATTATCTATTTAAAGCGTTTTAAATAGTAGGTTCCTTATTTATATTATATATTATATCATTCTATAGGGTTCTTTTAAAGCCTTCCTCTTAAGCGCTTTAGTACCTTTTTACCAGGCTTTAATATTAATTTACTATCCTATTAGATAGGTTTTTAAGTTTATATTTATTTATAGAGCTATTTTATCTCTTATTTCTTAGTTTTAAATATTATAATAAGTTTATTTATATTTATAATATCTTTATTTATTTAAATAAGATATATTAGTAAGTAATCTTTCTATTTAACTAGATATTATACTTTTCCTTATATAAGGGCTTACCTCTTAAGGATACTTTTAATTTTAAAATACTTATATATTTTAAGCTAATAAATATTATTATCCTCCTTAGTATTAACTAGTTTATAGTAGTTATCTTAATAATTAAATAGGTTACTACTAGGGGCTAGTACTAGTATAAGTTAGATAATAGATATAATTAGATAAATATTTATATTAAGTAGAATATTAAGATAGTATACTAACTTACTAATATATTTAAGGACCTTAAATAGAATATACTAGTAGCTATATTTTAGATTTAGTTATTTTAATAGATAATATCCTAATTCTATCTTAGGATATACCTAATTACCTAGCTTAAATATAATAAAATAATATCTTTTTATTATACTATTCCTTTATATATAGCTAGGCTATTATAATTAAAAGTTTAGCTTCCTCCTAGAAGATTTTATAATTTATCTTAGGATTAGTATTACTTAAGATATCTAATATATTATTAGTATTTATCCTACATAGGATTTAGTTTAGTAAATAACTAATAACCTATAAGCAGGTATTATTAAGGTTATATTAAAAGCTTAGGATTGATTTTACCTAGTTATTATTAATACGGTTAAGAAGTAATAAATAGCTAGTTTAATAGTTTAGTTTTTATATTCTAAGATATTATTAATCTAAGGGTAGTATATTATTAAGAATTTTAATTTAATATCTAATTTAGCCTATTGAGCTCGGAATTACGCCGCAGCCCCTTTGCAAAAAGACTATAACAAATTCACCTAGTTCGCAGGTATAATTCGGGAAATATTATATAGGTATTTTAACCTATACCTTCTATTAGTTAAGGAAAATAATATAGGAACCCTATACGTTCCTACTACTCGTAACTAAACCCTTTAAATATTATAAAGTTAGACGCGCGCTATACTAGGGCTAATTATATTAGAGCTAAACGGGCTACTAAGGCTCTTATAGCAACGCCCTCGCTAAACTTTCTAGTAAGGTACTATAAAAGCTACTATATAAGATAACTCCTTAACCTAAAAGGTTAACCTTCTAGTAAGGTACTAAAGGTACTATAAATACTACTATATAAGAAGTAACTCTTTAACTAGAGAGGTCTTTCCTAAGAGGTTCTTATAGCTAGAAGTATAAGAAGCTCTACTACTATAAGTAGGGCCTTATACCTCTCCCTTATCCTTATCCTTATCCCTTAACTATATTAGTACTAAAC
>JAVHLU010001051.1:0-39081 GCA_036785755.1 Colletotrichum ledebouriae
TAAAGTATTATTAAAGAGATATTATATAGGTATATAACTATATATAATATAGTTATTTATTAAGGTTTATATAAACCTTATAGGATTATTATAGAACTTTTAAGATATACCTTCGGTATTCTTACAAGAACCTCTTAGGAAAGACCTCTCTAGTTAAGGAGTTACCTCTTATATAATAGTATTCGTAGTACCTTTAGTACCTTACTAGAAGGTCGACCTTTTAGGTTAAGGAGTTATCTTATATAGTAGCTTTTATAGTACCTTGCTAGAAGGTTTAGCGAGGGCGTTTCTAGGCTACGAGAGCCTTAGTAGCCCGTTTAGCACTAATATAATTAGCCCCGGTGTAGCGCGTATCTAACTTTATATAAGGGTTTACTTATAAGTAGTAGGAATATATAGGGTTCCTATATTATTTTTCTTAACTAGTAGAGGGTATAGGTTAAAATACTTATATAGTATTTCCTAAATTATGCTTACGAACTAGGTGAATTTATTATAGTCTTTTTGCGAAGGGGCTGCGGCGTAATTCCGAGCTTAGCTCAATAATCTCTATGAAGAAAGTAGGGTCTTTATTATACCTTTTATCAACTATTAGGTATTACAATTTAATTAAATTAAAGTTATTATTAGTTTATAAATAAAAGTTAGATTATTAAGTAATATTAGTAGTTCTTTCCTTACTTTAACTACTATTATAAATAATAAATATATTATTATTAATGAAGACTTTCTTAAAGGCTTTAATAATTTAGTTATTTATATAATTAAAGATATCAATAATATCCTTAAAGTCTTCCTTAACGTTAGCTTATAGTTAGTAACTTTAGAAATAATTCTTAAGGTATTTATTAATATAATAAGTTATCTAGCTAGCGATCTTAGCTTAGTTAGTTTCTTTAGGGTTAAAAGATAACTTAATTATATATCTTATAATTAATAATAGCTTTAAAATTATTAGGGATTAGAGTTACTAATTAGTATTAAAATAAGGAGGAAGGAGAAGGGGTAGAGGAGGTATTAATATTATTAGCTATTAGAAAAGAGTAATAGAGCTATATTTAGAAGTTATATAAAATACTTCAGCTTATTTTTATATCTTAATTAAGAGTATTATCCCTAAACTATAGCTTTAAGTAATTAGTCCTTATATTAAGTAACTTATAATTACTATTACTTAATTTTCTTTTTATTAATAACGTATTTGCTTTTTTATATAGGTTCTAAATATTTATTTACTTATTTCTTTAAAAAGGGGACCTTTTACAAAGGATTACTTATTTCCCTAAGGAGGGGACCTATAGAAAGATTACTTAGAAAACTTCGCTAAAGAGGGGACCTTCTTAATAAAGGAAGTATTTAAAAAAAAAGGTTAAAAAGAGAGGAAAGTTTAAAAAAAAAGAGGAAAGTTTGATAAATTTCTCTAAAAAAGGGACTTTTTTAATAAAGAGATTATTTAGAAGAAAGAGAGTTTAAAATACTTACTTAAAAAAGTGATTTAAAATACTTACTTACTTATTAGATCTTATTAACTCTAAAAAGGAGATATCCTAAAGAGGGGATTACTTATTATCTAGGATAAATATTCCTACATAGATCTAAAGTAATAGAAGTAATAAATTTAAAAGGAGATAAGAAGGGGATAAATTAAGATCTTAATAATATAATTACTAATTTTAATTAACTAATCTAAGTAGTTTTTAATAAAGACTTAGTATATACCTTTTGATGCTAGAAACATAAGCGCTATTAGTATAAACTAATTAAAATAGATCTACTAGACCTTTATTACTAGTAGAGTAGCTACTACTAAAAGCTTTTTAATACTTATTATAACTTAGATATAATAGATATAATATAAGTAGGATAAGGTTAGGAAGTTAAGGTTAAAGTTATAAGGTTATAAGTATAAGGTTATAAGAGGAGGAAGGTAGTAGAGGGGTTATTTAAATAGAGGAGGGGGCAGGAGGGGCTTTAGGGGGGGGGACGCAGGAGCCCAAAGGTAATAAGTTAACTTTAGTAACTATAAATAAACCTAATTTAGTAGTTATTATAAACGTTAAAGCTATATTCTTTTTAAAACTATCTTATACCTTCCGTTAGAAAGGTTAATCTTTACTTTTTAGGAAGCTAGGCCTGCCTAAGAAAAAAAACTCTCTTATTACTATTAAACCCCTATATATTAAAAGCTTAAATCTAATTAGTTCTTTAGAAGGATTAAGCTATTTTATCCTTAGTCTAGATAGATATAGGGCTATATAGTTTAGTTAAGTTTATATTACTCTTATTAGCTTTTATTAGCTCTTATTAGCTCTTATTAGCTCTTATTAGCTCTTATTAGCTCTTATTAGCTCTTATTAGCTCTTATTAGCTCTTATTAGCTCTTATTAGCTCTTATTAGCCTTTTATTAATAAGCTCTATTTATATAATAAGGCTCTAGCTAGTAGCTAATAAAAATAAGTACCTATTAGTATATTTATACCTTTATTTTAAGGTTAAATAGAGTTAGCTATAACTAGACTTAGTAGATAAAACTTTAAAATATAATATAAGGTAGTTATTAAGGATTACTTTTAGTTTTTAAAGAATCTCCTTAATTATCTTTATCATAAAGTACTTATAGATTTTAAGTAATATATAAGCTATAATAATTAATAGCTACTCTTTAATATAATTTATAGTATACTTACTTTCTACTTTCTATTATCTCTCTTAATATATATAGCTCTAATAAGAGCGGCAGGTATATAAAGAACTATATGTTAAGAAGGGGATATTATATAAAGATAGTACTATACTATTCGCTTATTTAGTAATTATCCCCGCTCTATATCCTAATAAGAAGGTTTATTTCTTTAAGTAAATAATAGATACTTATTAATATATTTATACCCTTATTACTATTAAAAAGAGATAGCTTTAACTAAACTTAGGAGATAAAACCTTAGAATATAGTATAAGGCTCTTATTATTAAGAACTACTTTTAAGCTTTCTAGGACCTACTTACTTATCTTTTTTATAAGATACTTATAGATTTTAAGTAGTATATAAGCTAGCCCTTATTATTAAGTTAGACCTTAAAGTTATCCCTAGAGATATATAAGTTAAGTAGATATAGCTTATTAATACTACCTCTTTATAAGGTACTTATAGATTCTAAGTAGTATATAAGCTATGAAAAATAAAAAGGCTACTAATTAATATAGCTTATAGTATACTTATCTCCTATCCCTCTTTATTTCCCTTAGTATATATAGCTCTAATAAGAGCAAGAAGTATATAAAAGACTATATATTAAGAAGAGAGTATTATATAAGGAGATTACTATATTATTTACTAATTGAATAATTACCCTTACTATATATTCTAATAAGAAAGTCTATTTCTTTAAATATAGCTTACTAGCGCTACTTCTCTATAAAGTACCTATAGATTCTAAGTAATATATAAGCTATGAAAATAAAAATCTACTTATTAATATAGCTTATAGTATACTTATCTCCTATCCCTTATTAGCTCTATTAGTATATATATATATCTATTAAGTATAGGAGCTAGTAGCTAGTAGGAATAGGTACTTATTAATATATTTATACCCTTATTAAGGTTAGATAGAGTTAGTTATATGTAGACTTAGTAAATAAGACTTTAAAATATAATATAAAGTAGTTATTAAGAATTACTTTTAGCGAGATAGTTATTAAGAACTACTTTTAATTTTTAAAGACTCTCCTTACTTATCTTCTTTATAAGATACTTATAGATTTTAAGTAATATATAAGTTATAAATATAATAGCTACTCCTTGGTATAGCTTATAATGTATATACCTCTTATTCCTTATTATCTCTATTAGTATATATATTTTCTAACCTTAGCAATGCGGAGGACCTGCTCGAAGAAGGGCTACTCCATAGGGTGCGTAACGACCTGCTAAACTTCCGCTACTAAGTTTGCTTGCTTAGCTCTAATACTATTACGCCTTATAAAGTCCCCTATAGGGGTATTAAGGTAAGCCCTCTTAAGGGCTATATTAATAATACGCTCTCTATATATAGCGGAGTAGTTAATAAAGGAGCGGGTTTTATTAATTATATTAAGGCTAAACTCTCTAGTAATCCCCTCTATATTATTTATACTAAAGGGTATACCTCGCTTAGGCTTAGTATATTTATATATAAGGTCTAGTGCTAATATAGTTAAGGATTTATTATAGGTTATAGGGATAAGGATAAAGAAGAGGGAGAGGTATAAGGCCCTACTTATAGAGCTTCTTATACTTCTAGCTATAAGAACCTCTTAGGAAAGACCTCTTTAGTTAAGAAGTTACCTCTTATATAGTAGTATTTATAGTACCTTGCTAGAAGGTTAACCTTTTGGGTTAAGGAGTTATCTCGTATAGTAGCTTTGCTATGAGAGCCTTAGTAGCCTATTTAGCTCTAATATAATTAGCCCTAGTATAGCGCGCATCCGACTTTATACGAGGGTTTATTTACGAGTAGTAGGAACGTATAGGGTTCCTATATTATTTTCCTTAACTAGTAGAGGGTATAAGTTAAAATACCTATATAGTAATTCCCGAATTATACCTACGAACTAGGTGAATTTATTATAGTCTTTTTGCGAAGGGGCTGCGGCGTAATTCCGAGCTTAATATATATTTCTAATTAGAGTAGAAGGTATATAGAAAATAGTATATTAAGAGGAGACTACTATATAAGGAGATTACTATACTATTCGCTTATATTAAATACTAGATATTATAGTTAATATTCTATTAAAAGAGCTAATAGCTAGCGCTCCCTGGTATAGAGAATAGAATATATAATATTACTAATTATATTTATTCTACTTATAGCATAACCTTACTAATAGAAGTGTTCTCCTTGCAGCTAGCTATGGCTAGCGCTCCCTAGTATAAGTAGTTAGGGCTTACAATATTTAGAAGTTATAAAATTTAAAGCTATAAATAACCTTATAATAATATAAATACTATATTAATATAGTAGTTAAGGCAAGGAGTTAAGATTAAAGTAATTTACTTTAGTAAGTAATAAGGGCTTATTACTACTCTCTTATAATACGTAGTTAGGGCTTATTATTATTATCTTAGGATCGTATGGTGGCGTTCACCTTTAGCACCTTGCTAGAAGGTCGACCTTTTGGGTTGAGAAGTCATCTCGTATAGTAGCTTTCGCAGCACCTTGCTAGAAGGTTTAGCGAGGGCGTTACTATGAGAGCCTTAGTAGCCTATTTAGCTCCGATATAATTAGCCCTAGTATAGCGCGTATCCGACTTTATATAAGGGTTTGCTTACGAGTAATAGGAATATATAAGGTTCCTATATTATTTTCCTTAACTAGTAGAGGGTATAGGTTAAAATACTTATATAGTATTTCCTAAATTATGCCTATAAACTAGGTAAATTTGTTATAGTCTTTTTGCGAAGGGGCTGCGGCGTAATTCTGAACTTAATTATTATCTTAGGTTATTACTATTAGTAATATATATAAAGAGTTAATAATAATAGATTTAAGCGTTAAGGAGGGGGGTTAAAAGAGGGAGAAGTAGTAAGAATAGTATTAGTATTAGAAGATATTAAATAACGCTAAATATGTTAAATTAACAAAAAAGACTTTATAAGAGTTAGAATTAGTAAAATAATTAATTAAAATAGATAGAAGGAGGGGAAGTTAGTAGAGGGCTTTAAATAACTAAGGTAATACTAATAGAAGGTAGTATAATTAGTAAGTATAGGATATAATATTTATAGTAACTATAAGGGTAGTAGAAAGTATTAAAGGAGGGTAAAAATAAGGGGAAAGTAGTAACTTTACTAGCGTAATAAAAGATTATAAACTATTAATTATTAGTATTAAAGTTATAATAAAGGAACGGGGTAGACCGTAGTTATTATTAACAATAGAGGATTTAAAACTTTATTTATAATATTAGTAATAGCTTTAGAGGTCTTAGGTTAGAAGTAGAAGCTAAACTATTAGTAACTAAAGCCTAAAATCTCTATTAGTATAATAATTATATATAAGAGGAGGCTTAGAATTTTTAAGTAATAAATATTATCTCTTTAGTATATTAATTCTTACTAATCTATAGTTATAATATAATAGTAAAGTTAACTACTTATTAGTATTAGTTTATTAATACTAGTATATAAAGAGAGTAAGATTAGGCGGAGTATAAAGTCTTGAATTATTAACAATATTAAATGATATTAGAAGATAGCTAACAAGGTAAGAATAATAATATAAGAAGGGCCTCTAGCTACTACATAGTGATTTTACCTGCTTAAGTGCAATAGACCTTCTAACTCCGCGCCTCCCAATAATATATAGCCTTTAGTCACGTGATTATAATTACTAACTACCTCTCCTAACTATAGCCGTACTTATATATACCTATAGCCTCACGATCTTTAACTTTATATTAATAATAACGTGGTTTTTAATTATTTAAACTATAAAACTATTAACTTCTCCTCTTATATACTACATACGCTACTAATACTACCTCTATTACTACTTTATCTACTAGCTATATTATTATTAGTAACGCTCTCTCTATATTAAAGTAATTAGTATAAGCTATACTTACTAATATTCCCCTAATAAGCTACCTCTACCTTAGTAATATAGAGGACCTACTTAAAGAAGGGCTACTTTATAAGGTATATAATAACCTATATAGCTTCTACTACTAAGTTAGCTTACTTAGCTCTAATATTATTACGCCTTATAGAGTCCCCTATAGGGGTATTAAGGTAAGCCCTCTTAAGGGCTATACTAATAATATACTCTTTATATATAGCAGAGTAGTTAATAAAGGAGCGGGTTTTCTTAATTATATTAATATTAAACTCTCTAGTAATCCCCTATATATTATATCTACTAAAGGGTATATCTTACTTAAGCTTAGTATATTTATATATAGGGTTTAATAATAATATAGTTAAGGGATAAGAATAAGGAAGAGGGAGAGGTATAAGGCCTTACTTATAATAATAAAGCTTCTTATACTTCTAGCTATAAGAACCTCTTAGGAAAGACCTCTTTAGTTAAGGAGTTATCTCTTATATAGTAGTATTTATAATACCTTACTAGAAGGTTAACCTTTTAAGTTAAGGAGTTATCTTATATAGCTTTTACTTTTAGTACCTTACTAGAAGGTTAATCTTTTAAGTTAAGGAGTTATCTGATATAGTAGCTTTTATAGCACCTTTAGCACCTTATTAGAAGGTTAACCTTTTAGGTTAAGGAATTATCTCGCATAGTAGCTTTCATAGCACCTTGCTAGAAGGTTTAGCGAGGGTATTTCTAGGCCACGAGAGCCTTAGTAGCCTATTTAGCTCTAATATAACTAGCCCTAGTATAGCGTATATCTAACTATATAATATTTAGAGGGTCTGCTTATAAGTACTAGGAATATATAAGGTTCTTATAATGTTTCCCTTAACTAATAGAGGGTAAAAGTTAAAATACTTATATAGTATTTCCTAAATTATACCTATAAACTAGGTGAATCTGTTATAGTCTTATTACGAAGGGGCCGCGGCGTAATTCTGAGCTTAATAATATAAGAAGCTAACGAGGTAGGTTATATAATAGGTTATATAACTACTCGCTAGGTCCTAGTTATTCTAACCTAGGCCACGGATCTAAAGTCGGATCTAGCCTACCGAGCGAGTAGGAGTCCCACCTACTACGTATACGTAGGTAGGCGAATATTCCTATATAGCCTTTAGTTATATAATCCTCTCCTAACTATAGCTATACTTATATATACCCTAATAGATAGCCTTATAATCTTGAACTTTATATTAATAATAATATAGTCTTTACTTATTTAGACTATAAAACTATCGACTTATCCTCTTATATACTACGTATACTACTAATACCGCCTCTATTACTACTTTGTCCGCTAGCTATGCTATCAATAGTAAAGCTCTCTCTATTTAGCATAAGCTATCCTTACCGACCCCTAATAGGCCTAGGCTACCTCTGCCTTAATAGTGCGGAGGGCCTACTTAAAGAAGGGCTACTCTATAGGGTATATAATAACCTACCTAGCTTCTACTACTAAGTCTACTTGTTTAGCTATAAAATAACTATAAATATTCCCTCTAGGGGTATTAATAAGAGCCCTCTTAAGGGCTTTATTAATAATATACTTCTTATATATAACGGAGTAATTGATAAAAGAGCGGGTTTTCTTAATTATATTAATATTAAACTCTCTAGCGAGGTCTTATATATTATTAGTATTAAAAGGTATACCTTATATAAGCTTAATACTTTTATACATAGGGTCTAGTACTAGTATCTTTAAGATATAATAGGATTTATTATAAGTTAGATAAGAAAGAGGGAGAGGTATAAGGCCCTACTTATAGAGCTTCCTATACTTTTAGCTATAAGAACCTCTTAGGAAAGACCTCTTTAGTTAAGGAGGTATCTCTTATATAGTAGTATTTACCTTATTAGAAGGTATATTAAGGAGTTATCTTATATAATAGCTTTTATAGTACCTTGCTAGAAGGTTAACCTTTTAAGTTAAGGAGTTATCTTATATAGTAGCTTTTACTATATAAGAAGATTTAGCGAGGGCGTTATTATAAGAGCCTTAGTAGCCTATTTAGCTCTTATATAATTAGCCCTAGTATAGCATATATCTGACTTTATATAGTAATATTAAGAGGGTTTACTTCTAAGTAGGAATATTAAGTTCGGAATTACGCCGCAGCCCCTTCGTAAAAAGACTATAACAAATTCACCTAGTTCGTAAGCATAATTAGGGAAATACTATATAGGTATTTTAACCTATACCCTCTACTAGTTAAGGAAAATAATATAAGAACCCTATATATTCCTACTACTTATAAGTAAACCTTCTAAATATTACTATATAAAGTCGGACGCGCGCTACACTAGGGCTAATTATATTAGAGCTAAATAGGCTACTAAGGCTCTTATAGTAATACCCTCGCTAAACCTTCTAGTAAGGTGCTATAAAAGCTACTATATAAGATAACTTCTTAACCTAAAAGGTTAACCTTCTAGTAAGGTGCTAAAAGTAAGCGCTACTATATAAGAGGTAACTCCTTAACTAAAGAGGTCTTTCCTAAGAGGTTCTTATAGCTAGAAGTATAAGAAGCTCTATTACTATAAGTAGGGCCTTATACCTCTCCCTCTTCCTTATTCTTATCCCTATAACTTATAATAAATCCTTTACTATATTAATACTAAACCCTATATATAAATATACTAAGCCTAAGCGAAAAATACCTTTTAATATAAATAATATATATGGGATCACTAGAGAGTTTAGTATTAATATAATGAATAAAACCCGCTCCTTTAGTAACTACTCTATTATATATAGAGAGTAGATTATTAATATAGCCCTTAAAAGGGCTTATCTTAATACCCCTATAAGGGACCTTATAATACGCTATTATATTATAGCTAAATAAGTAAACTTAGTAGTAGAAGTTTAATAGGTTATTATATATCCTATAGAGTAGCCCTTCTTCGAGCAGGTCCTCTATATTACTAAGGTAGAGGTAGCCTATTAGGGGTTAGTAAGTATAGCCTATACTAATAGCTTTAATATAGACAGAGCGTTACTAATAATAGCATAGCTACTATAAAGGCATTAGTTAACCCGATTAAATAAGAGGATTAGCAGACAAAGTATTAATAGAGGTAGTATTTAATAGTAGCGCAGGTAGTATATAAGAGGATAAGTTAATAGTTTTATAGTTTAAATAATTAAAAACCACGTTATTATTAATATAAAGTTAAATTTATAAGGCTATCTAGTAGGGTATATATAAGTATAGTTATAGTTAGGAGAGGATTATATAACTAAAGGCTCTATATTATTAGGAGGCGCGGAGTTAGAAGGTCTATTATACTCAAGTAGGTAAAATTACTATATAGTAGCTAGAGGCTAATATACTGTCTATATATAATAGAGTAATTAATCAAGAAGTAGGTTTTATTAATTATAATACTAAACTCTCTAGTAATCTCTTTCATATTTATTACAGTAAAGGGTATACCTTATATAGGCTTAGTATTTTTATTTATAGGGTCTAGTGCTAACTATTTTTATTTATAGGGTCTAGTGCTAACATATTTAAGGATTTATTATGAGTTATAGGTATACTTAGGACTTTATCTAGGATAAAAAAGAGGGACAGGTATAAGGCTCTATTTATAGTAATAAAGCTTCTTATACTTCTAGCCATCAGAACCTCTTAGGAAAGACCTCTTTAGTTAAGGAGTTATCTCTTATAAAGTAATATTTACCTTACTAGAAGGTTAACCTTTTAGGTTAAGGAGTTATCCTAAATAGTAGCTTTTACCTTACTAGGCAGTCGACCTTCCAAGTCAAGCAGTTACCTTATATATAAGCTTTTACTTTATTAGAAGGTTTAATAAGGGCGTTCCTAGGCTATAATAGCCTTAGTAGCCTATTTACGTCTGATATAATTAGCCCTAGTATATTAATATATCTAACTTTATAATATTTTAAGGGTTTACTTCTAAGTAAGAATATATAGAGTTCTTATATTATTTTCCCTAACTAGTAGAGGGTATAAACTAAAATACTTATATAGTATTTGCTAAATTATACCTATAAACTAGGTGAATTTATTATAGTATTTTTATAAACGAGCTATAGTATAACTCCGAACTTAAGACTATATACCTAAATTTAATAGTTAAAAGTATATATAAATATATTATTAAATAGCACATATTTAATTATATATATATAAAACCCTTATTAAATTAATTCTTTATATTATATATAAAATCTCTAAAGTTAAATATTTAAAACCCCTTTTAATTTTTAGTGCTATAGTGTAACGCTTCGGGTAGTGTGCCGCAGCGATGCAATAACCCATTGCGCCACATGCGCAAAAGATCCGCTATTCCGCGCACTTCGTGCCGGAATACACTATATATATGCTTATATAGGCCGGCTACTAGAAGCTAGTCTCTTATAATTACCCCCTACTCTAAGCGCTTAGTCCCTTAAGCGTAGAGATAAGATAGATAAGTATATATAGACCCCGAGGTCTATATAACTAACGCCGCTATATATATACCCTCTAAGCCTAACTTAGGACTACGCTAGCGCATAGCCTAAGTGCGCTATATGCTACTTATCCGCTATTATTACGCTATAGTAAGTAACGGGATTCGAACCCTAACTTCTATATAGCTAAAAAGGCTAAGTCCAGAAGACCTATAAAGTGCGTAGAAAATTATAACGCTTCGGGTAGTATGCCGCAGCGATATAATAACCTATTACGCTATATGCGTAAAAGATCCGCTATTCCGCGCACTTCGTGCTAGAATGCACCACACATGCGCTTATATAGGCCGGCTACCAGAAGCCAGTCTCTTATATATAGTACCATATTATATAATTAAAAAATAAGTATAACGTGGTTTATTAGTTAGCCACGCATATTAGTTAGCTCCGCACTTTTTCCCAGACCCGCTTAGTTATTAACTACTTCTATATTCAATACGTAATTACTCTATAACTATAATACTAATTTATATATAAGAAGATAAAACCCTTTATATTATTAAGGCGATCTAATTAATATATATTATAGGTTAAAAGCTAAGTATATAGTATATTGTAAAGAATTATATTATCCGTAAAAGCTCTTTATATCTTTATATAATAGAATAAACAACTAACTTTAATATAAACTTACCTAACCTTAATAATATAAACTTAATCTAATTAAGGAGAAAATACTTCTCTAATATATTATTAAATAAGATACTAGAGAATTCCCTTTATACCTCGCCAGTATAGAAGATATAGCTAATCTGTTGCTATCAGTATATAATAATAAGCTTATTGGTAAGTAATAAGCTAGGTAGTTTATAGACTTATATCCTACTTTAAAAACTAAGTTTAATTATTCATATAATTATTAAAGGGCTCTTTAAGAGGACCTAGAGGTTATTTTAAAGTCGTTTATATTATTATATAATATAGGAACTAAATATAGAATCTAAGAGAAGGACCTTTATGATTTTAATAAGACTAGCTTTATAATAGGTATAATTATTATATTAATAGTAATAATATATACTAATTAATATAGTAAAGCAAAGTCTATCTAGCCTAGTAATTACAAATAGGCTATAGTTATTAAATATATTAATTTAGGTAGGTAGTATATCTCTCTATTTATAATCATTAAGAGCGTATATTATTTTATTAGTTAGACTATAGAATTAGGTTTTCTAAGTAACTAAGCTATTAAGCTTACTACTAATAGATAGATAGATAATTAGATAGGTTTTAACTAAATTAAATACTTTTTAATAAATATACTAAGAACTAAACTCAGGGCGTTTACTAAATACTTATTATTAATAGCTATAAGAACTATTCATTAGCTAAATTAATAATTACTATAAGTAGAATAGTATTATAATAGTTAGTATACTTATATATTTATTATATTTATTCTAGCTATTGGATATTACTCTTTATTTACTTCTAAAATATATATATAGCGATAAAATTAACCTCTTTATCTAAGCCTCTATAAACTATATTACTAAGTCTAAGTTTTTTATTACTTTCTACTAGGCCTATAATAAGGTTTTTAATAAGGAAAATATTAAATCTATATTCCTAGGCGCTAGAATTGTACTATAAAATCTAGATTATATTATCTAAAAGCTTAATATATATTTATAGATACTTATACCTCTTATAGCTATTTTTAGTATTACTACTTTAATAGTTATAAATACTTTCTAATTTATAATAAACTATCTTATAATCTAACTTTATTAAAGGTTAGATCTCTATTAATTAAAAAGGCTTCTCAATATTAATTATTATTATAGTTAAGTAATTATTAAAAGTTATATAAGTAATAATATACTTACTTATTCTTTTAACTAATTAGCTTTATATACTTAAAGATATAAATATAATACTTATAAAATACTAGAGGGATAAAACAAATAAATTTAGTTTAAAAGAATACTTAATATAAAAAGTTCTAAGGGTTTATTTAGTGGGAAATAAAAATTTAAATATCCAATACCTTAAGAGAATAAGGAGAGGGGTCTATTAAAGAGAGCCTAGCCTCCAGCCACTGCATAGTGATTTTACCTGCTTAAGTGCAATAGACCTTCTAACTCCGCGCCTCCTAATAATATATAGCCTTTAGTCATGTAATCCTTTCCTAACTATAGCTATACTTATATATGCTTATTATACTAAATAGCCTCACGATCTTTAACTTTATATTAATAATAACGTAGTTTTAATTATTTAAAGTACGAAACTATAAACTTATCCTCTTATATACTACCCGCGCTACTATTAAATACCACCTCTATTACCGCTTTATCCGCTAGAAGTCGTTACTATCTTTACTATACTATTATTAGCAACGCTCTCTCTATATTAAAGTAGTTAGCGCAAGCTATACTTACTAATATTTAAGCCCTAATAGGCCTAGGCTACCTAGGCTACCTCTACCTTAGTAATATAAAGGACCTGCTTAAAAAAGGGCTACTTTATAAGGTATATAATAACCTACTAAACTTCTACTACTAAGTTTACTTACTTAGCTTTAATACTATTATACCTTAAGCTCGGAATTACACCGCAGCCCCTTTGCAAAAAGACTATAACAAATTCACCTAGTTCGTAGGTATAATTCGGGAAATACTATATAGGTATTTTAACCTATACCCTCTACTAGTTAAGGAAAATAATATAGGAACCCTATATATTCCTACTACTCGCAAGTAAACCCTTATATAGAGTTAGATACGCGCTATACTAGGGCTAATTATATTAAAGCTAAACGGGCTACTAAGGCTCTTATAGCCTAGAAACGCCCTCGCTAAACCTTCTAGCAAAGCGCTACGAAAGCTACTATATAAGATAACTCCTTAACCTAAAAGGTCGACCTTTAAGTAAGGTACTAAAGGTAAAAGCTACTATATAAGATAACTCCTTAACCTAAAAGGTTAACCTTCTAGTAAGGTAAATACTACTATATAAGAGGTAACTCCTTAACTAAAGAGGTCTTTCCTAAGAGGTTCTTATAGCTAGAAGTATAAGAAGCTCTGCTATAAGCAGGGCCTTATACCTCTCCCTCTTCCTTATCCCTTAACTATATTAATACTAGACCTTATATATAAAAACGCTAAGCCTGCGCGAGGTATGCCTTTTAATACTAATAACGCGCGAGAGCTCGTTAGAGAGTTTAGTATTAATATAATTAATAAAACCCGCTCTTTTTTTAATTACTCTATTATATATAGAGAGTATATTATTAGTATAGCCCTTAAGAGGGCTCTTATTAATACCCTTAGAGGGGATATTTATTATTATATTATAGCTAAGTAAGTAGACTTAGTAGTAGAAGCTAAGCGGGTTATTATATACCCTATAGAGTAGCCCTTCTTCGAGCAGGTCCTCCGCACTATTAAGGTAGAGGTAGCCTAAGCCCCTTAGGGGTTAGTAAGTATAGCTTATACTAACTGCTTTAATATAGAGAGAGCGTTGCTAATAATAGCATAGCTATAAAGGCGTTAGCTAACCTAATTAAATAAGAGGACTATAAAGATAGTAATAACTTCTAGCGGATAAAGCGGTAATAGAGGCGGTATTTAATAGTAATACGGGTAGTATATAAGAGGAAAAGTTAATAGTTTTATAGTTTAAATAATTAAAAACTATATTATTATTAATATAAAGTTAAAGATCGTGAGGCTATCTAGTAGGGTATATATAAGTACGGCTATAGTTAGGAAAGGATTACGTGACCGAACGCTATGTATTATTAGGAGGCGCGGAGTTAGAAGGTCTGTTGCACTTAAGCAGGTAAAATCACTATGCAGTGGCCAGAGGCCACTATTATACCTTATAGAGTCCCTTATAAGGGTATTAAAGTAAGCCCTCTTAAGGGCTATATTAATAATATACTCTCTATATATAGTAAAGTAGTTAATAAAAAAGTAGGTTTTAATAATTATATTAAGGCTAAACTCTCTAGTAATCCCCTCTATATTATTTATATTAAAATATATACCTCGCTTAGGCTTAGTATATTTATATATAAGATCTAGTATTTATATAGTTAAGAGATAAGGATAAGGAAGAGAGAGAGGTATAAAGCCCTATTTATAATAGAGCTTCTTATACTTCTAGCTATAAGAACCTCTTAGGAAAGACCTCTTTAGTTAAGAAGTTACCTCTTATATAATAGCGTTTACCTTACTAGAAGGTCGACCTTTTAAGTTAAGGAGTTATCTTATATAGTAGCTTTTACCTTTAGTACCTTGCTAGAAGGTCGACCTTTTAGGTTAAAGGAGTTATCTTATATAGTAGCTTTGCTATAAGAGCCTTAGTAGCCTATTTAGCTCTGATATAATTAGCCCTAGTATAGCACGTATCTAACTTTATATAAGGGTTTGCTTATAAGTAGTAGGAATATATAGGGTTCTTATATTATTTTTCTTTAACTAGTAGAGGGTATAAGTTAAAATACCTATATAATATTTCCTAAATTATACTTATAAACTAGGTAAATTTATTATAGTCTTTTTGCGAAGGGGCTGCGGCGTAATTCCGGACTTAATTGAAAAGAGCCTAGCTAGCTTAGAGATATTATAATATATATAACGAGACTAGATATAATATATAACCCTATTCTAAGGATATTAAATTATTAAGAGATTCTAATAGTAATAACTAATAATAGATTTAATATATTATAGTTAAGAAATACTAGATATGATTATAAATATAGGAAAAAGTGCGCGGCTAACTAATAAACTACGTTATAGTTTTATAGAAAAAGTTTTATTTTACTATTTTAAGTATTTACTTTATATAATTAAGCTATATATATTATTTTATATATATTAGAAAATAGTTTTAGAAAAGAGCTTTTTTAAAAATCTTAATATTCTTTTAAATTTCCCGCGTAATAAAGTTAATAAATTCTTTAAAAACTATTAAATTTAAAATATGTTTCTTTTAATATTATATGTATACTATTTAAAGCTATATATACTATATATAAGTTAGTATTATATTTATACCTGCTAGCGCTTTATGGATTTAAGTTTTTAAGACTAATAAATCTTTAAGCTCTTATGTAAAGTGAATAAATAATAATAATAATTAAATAAAAGTATAAATAAAAAAGCAGATATTTCATAGATATTCTATAGATAATTATAATATTTTTATTTATATTTATGTATTATATAATTAAGTATATATAATAAGTTCAAAAGTAGTATAGACTTTTCTACATAGGGCGGGGCTTTTACTCCCCTACGTGAGTAGGGGGTATAAACGCGAGCCCGCGACGCCCTATACCCCCGGGTACCTACCTAAGGTAGGTAATACCTAAGGTACCCGCAAGTATCAAAACGCCCAGCTCTGCGACGCTTATATGCACCTCTTCGACGGTTCCTCAACCAGCGCGCCTAGGTTCTACGTTCCACGGCATTTCAGACCTCTGATACCAGGGCAACACTCGCCCGTGCCCACATTGTCCTCTCTTCCCCCACCGCACCTAAGCCCGAGCATATCCTTGTACAGCTGCGTACGGCGGTGATCAGGAGAAAGCTGTACAGGCAGGTGTTCACTTGCACTTCCTCATCATCATCACGCGAGTCAAATGGAGTCCTCGCCCAGAGCTCCTTTGCATTGTCTTCTAGTTCCTGTCGCATCGTTCTTGCAACTCGTTATAAGGGCCAAGCGGGCAATTCTCAACCTGGAAACGTCCCGCAGGGGCGGAACAAACCTGAGAGGAAACGAATCTGGGTTCAAGACTTTCTCCCTCTTATTCATGGCACGCTATCAATATCTTGACAAGTGTTCATATATGCCGTCTTGTTCCTTTCACGTATTAGAACATTTCCCTCCCTTCGCTATCACTTACTTGTTGCTATTGGCAACACACCCTCCCTCTTCCCGGCCGACCTTTTGTCCAGCTGGCCGTTTCATCCAGAGCGAAGGGAAACCATGGATTCTTCGGCAGAAACTACCAATCGTGGCAGTACTGGCTATGACTTGAGTGTCTCGCCATCATATGATGTGTCTGCCTCTGATGCCATGTTCTCGGTATCCGAGAGTACCTTGGAGCAAGGATATCCTTCTGTTTCGGTTGATGATGCCTTTCTTTCTGCTGGCAACTCCGGAAATTTCAATCTAAGGTTGCGAAATACTTCAGCCCGCCGGAGCAAACGAAGTGCTGCCTGCAGCTCCTTGAATGTTCATGATGGTCAGCAAAGTCCAGTTGAATCCAAGAAACGGAAGCTGACGGCGGGCAACAATCTGTGGTCTAACCTACCTGTCGAGACATGGCAACATATCTTCATCTACCTCCATCCCAGGGACTTGGGTAATTTATTGAAGACTGCCAGGTTCTTCAACAAACTCCTCGACCCTAGCTCGCCCGGCGTTCCTGGAGCATCATCAAATAGCAAGTTCCTCAAGCCTGACACAATCTGGCAACTGTCAAGGAGATCGTTCTGCCCGAGGATGCCAGCTCCCTTAAAAGACATGACCGAACTCGATATGTGGCGCTTGTGCTGTTCTGAGACCTGTCAACTCTGTGGAACGACCAAGTTCAATTTGCAGTGGCAAAGCGACACTGACCTTTGGTGTGCAGGGCCGGGTATTGATGGTATCGCGATAGTATTTGCTTTCGGCATAACCTGCTGTGGCCCATGCCTCCTAAAAGATGCGGTGAAGGCGAGTCATCCACTTTCCGTGTCATTGTTGAATGCATACTGACTATTCCTAAAGGAAATCGACATTTTGCTCTCATCCACGATACCATCCTCACTGATGCCAGCACTTCCTTATGTCTTCGTCACGAATGAACTTCACGTCATATCACCGAACATGTTATTGACACATTCCAAAGGCGATATCCCGCAGACGACAAAGTTATTTTGGGGTCCGACCATCGAAAAAGCCAAAGCCGAGCTTCGTGTAGCTCAAGGTCTAGGTTCGGCAGCAGTAGAGGAATGGCTCAAGGGTCTCGAGGCTCGGGGGGAAGAATTCAGGACCGATGCCTCCCGATGGGAGAAATGGACTGCTTCTGGCGGTCTGGCTGAAATACGCAAGTCTCTGGCCTCAACACCAAGGGCAAGCTTTGATAAACACACTACAACACAAGCTGGGTCTAGTGCTCTCATGAAATCCCGCATGCTAAGCCAACCCAATCCGCCAGATGACGGACAGCGAAAGGTCTCCGAAGACCGCCCAGAAAAAAAGCGCGAAGAGGCCGTACCGCTAAAAGCCGTGCGGCGTGCCGAAATCGAGCGACGAGCCATGCTGATCGATCCTCCTTTACCGCCTAATGTTCTTGTCCATCTTCCTTATTTCCAGGCAGCCATTCAGAGCACTGCACCAGTGGATGATAACGTATGGGAACTGCTGAAGCCTAGGCTGCTTGCCCAGCGAGCTGATGCAGAGCAGAAAGAGAATGAGAATATTGCCAAGTTTCAACTGGCTGCCGTCCACTCTGGTCCAGTGCGAAGGAAGGTTACCGACAAAGATTGGGACGATATTCAAGGCCCGGTCCGCGCCAGGATGGCTCAGTATGCTGACGAGATAATCCGCACTACCTGGGGAAAGGGCCGCAAACTCAACAAAGAGAATAGCCCACGATTTGCTGCTGAGGTCTTACTCACGGTACGAACTCGATTTTACAAAGATGTGGCTGAGGACGCTGCGACTCGTCTCGCAGCTGGTCGGATACCACAAGTCGATCCGCCAGAGGGCCCATTCACCCAGAAACTTACCCTCGAGAATATGAAATGGGTATTTGATATGAAGGTCAAAAGTCATACTGGACCATACCGCAAGGAATTGTTCTTGTGCAATGTCTGCGACAGCAACCGATACTACGGGTTTGAAGGTGTAATACAACACTATGCGGCAAAGCATACCAAGGCTCTGAGCCTCGGCAACGTCGTAGTTTATTGGCGAGCAGAGTGGCCGGAAGAGTCACCGTTCAATCCCAATCCCCGGGGATCCATGAATACACGGCACAGTTCGAGCTTGCAACAACACCCGAAACCCTCTGCTCTGGGACGTCAAGAAATCCAGAAGTTTTCTGCAGAATAGAAGCGCACACCCTCCACCTTTGTCCTACCCCCTTCCACTTGGACCCTTTCCCTCCTCAATGTATCAGCCTCCGCTCACTGACTCTTACGGGCCGCCACCGGCATATCATGCGGACGGATGCAATCCGCCGGGGCCCTACCACCTTCCTGATTATGGAGTTACCGGCGTTCCGCAGCCGACTTCATCAGCGAGCCCCGGCTTCGGTCCGTACTACCCTGCAATGCCGGAATATGCTCCGAGCACGGCTGCGCCGCCTTATTCTTTGCCGAATCGCGACAATGCTGTTGGCTTCCAAGGTCAGGCCCAGCTGCCATACTCCGTACCACTCAGTGTAACGTATCCACGTCCTTATCATGCCCAGCTCGACGATCTTGCTCAAAACGCCAAAAACGTTTGGATTTCTCTTTCCAGCGTCAAAGATCTTCCTGGGCCCTTGAAAGTTTACGTCACGATTCACCAAGTACTCAGACGGTTTCGCACCAAGTTCTCTGAAATACCCTCTTTGCGGATGTTCAACGACGGTCTATCGAACCATAAAGAGATGCGCCCCGTTAGAAACATCAACGGACTCGCGTGCCGAGCATGTACGCTAGGCTTGGGCAATGCCCCATATGTCAACCCAGATAGGAGAAGCTTCTCCCTCCCACAGCTGGTAAACCACTTCGAGAATCGTCACCTTGACGCATCTCTCGACGAGTCGCAGAGTCAGCTTGAATGGACAGAGGACATGGTGTTACTGCCAGAGATGTACGAAATGATTGCTTTCCAGGCTACACTTGGGACTAGGGGTCATCATTTCAACCTCATTTACGAGGTTGTCCCCTGGGTTTTCAATCTAACCAAGCCTGCACCGACTTCACAACCACATCAACCTACAGCTTACCGCGACATACACGTCAGTTCGATCGAAGTTTTGGGAAAGCATCAAATTCCCTATACGGCCTCTCCAGCAGTGACGGACGCTACGCAACTGAGCTCTCCAGGGTCTGACTACACTCGAGAGCCGTTTGCCCAACACCGATATGACGACCGTAGGACGGGGCCCCTTCGACACAATGACCAGTTGGCAGCTTTTCACCGCTCTTATCGGAAGGACGATACGGTCGGTCATTCTGATTGGGATCGTGTTGGGCCACCTACAGAGGTGAAAGGCCGACACCGCGGCGATCCTTGCGCTTATAGCACTTGTTTCTCATCGCCAGCCGATGCAGATTACCCTGTTCGTGAGCAGTCGCAAGCGCCTGGATTGTGCTTTGCTGGTTCACGAATGGAACCCAACATTGGACACATCGCGGAGCCAGGAATGGGCTATCGCAAACTTGATCGGGCTGAATCTTCAAGGCCTCAAGCAGGATCGAGACACGACTCGATGGGATCACGGGAGCGATCAATGGGCAGAGAACGGACAGCAACACATATCAATCGCCCAAAGATGATGCGCCCTGATGGCATTGATGACTTCAGCCTCACTGCTGCTCTAGAGTGGCATCTGGCCCAGGAGCGCGGTAATACCCCGCGTCCTCGGAGGGTTCAGACTTTGAAATCAGGATATAACCAGGCCGTTCAAGATTCAGAGCTGGAACACCGTACTGTCACTCGCGATACCTATTTTTACGAATCGGAACACGCGTATAGTTTTCGCAGTCCAGTTCGTCAAGGGGGAATATACAATAACTACACAGCAGAGGAAGTGCCTCAGGTCCGTTATCACCCTGACTCCCACGAGGTTGCCGCAGACCTACGTGAGACGGGTTACTTACACGCCGACGAAGGTTGTGTCTCGTCGCTGCGCCACAGGCAAGCATGCGAAGGTGCATGCGAGGTAGTTCACGTTCGAGACGGAGAAGAAGAGTTTGTCACAAGGCGGCCGGTATTGCGGGAGCGTGAGTCGTCTCGTGTGCTCTACGCGAACGAACTCCCAGCGAAATCGGAACGAGTGGTCTATCCGCCGCCTCGTCATCGAGTCTACGAATCGCCAATTCGTGATGTCACGCCTGTGGCCGGCCCGCTTACGGCACGAGTACAAGACCTTTCGTCAACGGCATTTATGCGAGGGAATAATGACCCGTCGTTCTTTGAGGAGTATGAAACGCGGACCCCAGCCACCGTTCCTCCGCCTGCAAGAATTTGACCGTTGAGCAATAGATATGCATGGCAGATTGGTAAAGATGAAGTGTTAGACCATGGCCCGGGCGGACTGCAAGATCAACGGCGCAGGAATAATAGTAGTATTCACGGCATCGTGTCCCACGGTAGTAGTAGGCTGGACTAGGTACGCACGTTGATTCTCAATATGCAGATGCATACCAACTAAAAGGCTGGTTTGTGATAAAGGTGAGGTCCTTGTATTACACACGTATTCGACAATCAGGTACAGCAAAGGAGCCGCCCGCCCATAAGTATGGGTGACGAGGAACGGCGAGCGGTGCTGGCGATCCTCCAGACATTCCTGGGTCAACGTCCTTTGAAACGCCCTCGAACCTATACCTTTGACACGACCGTTTGGCGGACACTGAAATAAGAAGGGTTGGCAGAACTAGTGTCAACAAGGGGCGCCCGATTCGCCAAGGTCTGTTTTCCGTTTCCAACGAGTATCTATAACACTTCGCCTATGATCTTGGCTGCCTCTCTGTACGTCTGCAGCAGCTTTTCGCACTTCTCGCGCTCCTTCTTAACGCCGTCGTCTTCGTACAGTAGCTCCTCGAAAAGAGCCTCTTTATAAAGTTCAGTGACCAGTCGATTCTGCACAACGTCCTTGCAGTGGTTGACGAGCAAGTGCATAACAGCCTTGGGAACCTGGTCGGCAATAGATTCACGCACAATGTTGAAGTAGGAGGAAATCAGAGCTCTGATGAGCTCAGTCTCCATAGCCTCTCTCTCTGTCATAGCCGGCTCGCCGCCAGTCGAAGCCTGTACGGTGATGAGTATTTCATGGCATCTCCATCTTTCTGAACCTTGACTTACGAATGGACCAGAGTCCGCAGATCTGGCAGAGCTGCCAAATTCATGCTCATCTTCACGAGCCGTAGGTTGAGTCGGCGTACGCAACGCCATCTTGTCCTCGGTCCGGCGAATGCTTTGCGAGAATGTCGGCTCGGAAGCTTGGCTGACGTGCCGCGCGATGGAGGAGTTGGGCGAAGGCATGCCTTGTAGCCCGCCAATGGGCGCAGCACCATCCTTGCCAAAGAAGTAAGTCAAGAATGAGTCTTTAGCTCCACCCAGACCTTGCCCATTGAATCTGGAGGGAGAGGCCGACCTCGCCCCGTTCAAAGCAACGTTCAGACCTGTGGTGCCGTTTTCTCGCACGCTTGGTGATAAACTACGGGCTCCTTTCGTAGCCTGCTTCCGAAGAGCTGTCGAGTCAGACTTCTCTGCACCAGGATGGCCCTCCTCCTCGTCGGGCGCCTCAGTGCCGTTGGCATTCAGCTCCTTCAGTCTTCTCTTTTCCCGCCTTTCTCTCTCTTCTTGAATGAGACGTTTTCGCTCTCTCTCTTGTTTATTGCTGACGACGTTGCTCATGGCCGCGGCAGCACCCAAGAAATTGGGATGGTTAGTATTGATGTAGGCGCGCTGTATTGATATCAAAGACTCCACGTAGTTTGAGGTAGGACCTAGGCGCTCGCGCAAAAGGTCGGAGACGACCTCAATAAGCTTGGCCTGCAACCTAGGGAAGCGAGACAGCTCGGTTGAGCCGCAGGTATGGCAGATCTTGATGAGTTCCTCATAGACGAGCTCGACACAGCGCTGACTGGGAATTTCGAGAAGCTTGATCTGAGGCTTGACCAATAAGTCGAAGGCCATTTCTGGCACAAATAGGCTGGGGCGTGGGCCGGTAGAATTGCGAATGGCCGTGCGAATATCCAAAGCTGAAAGGTTGGAAGTAGGGTCAATAGACTCGAGAGACATGCCGAATACCGAGTTGAAGATGTAGTAGATGCGGGCACCACCGCAGAGCTCCTTAGTGGAGATCTCAGTCGAGGTACCGTCGATGGAAGAGATGAAGGATGTGGCGAAGCGAGTCATCTGCTGCAAGATCAGAGACCCGCGATGTTCTTTGCCGCTAAAATGCATATCACCATAGCTCGCCAGCTCCTGCTGGGTTTGTCCCATGAGCGTGTTGAGGCGTGCCTTGATGTCTGGCATGCGCTCGCGGATGTGCGCCATGAGGGTCGTGTTCAGGGTCTTAGCCAAGTAGTGGGTTCCGCAGCGGTTGGCAATGTTACGGTAGGCTGGATGATGCTTGAAAAAGTCCTGCTCGGCCCTGAGGGCATCCTCCATGGGCTTGTTGCCTTGGATGTCCTGCTGGGAACGGTTGACAACACCGATGAAGCCTAACTTCAACGGGTAGACTCTCCCAGACAAAATGTCCAGAGCGTTCGTCCCGTGATCCATGAGGTCGACTTTGGTGAGCACACCGATCGTCCTCCTACCCAGAGGATCAACATGACGGGCAAGCTTCAGAGCCTCCGAATTCACAATATCAACGTTGGCGGGGGAGACAGCGAGAATGATACTGTTGGGCTTGGCGATGTACTCAGAGATCAGGTTGCGTGTCTGTTTCTCGATATCTGTCGGCTGATCGCCAATGGGAACCTTTGGCAAGCGTCAGCACCTTGTTCCAAAGCAGACGGTGGTTTGGATGACCAAACAAAGATGAGGCATACCTTTGTGAGTCCCGGTAAATCGACGAGAGTCAGGTTGAGGACATGAGGGGAATATATTTTCAGATTGATGGGTTGCCTGTTGATGCCCTTGTTGTTGCCTGCCACACGCGAAGTCTCGTTCTCGATCTCGCGCTTGACGTCGGAAAAGTTGGTGAAGCGGCGGTTGGGAATATGGTGGAATTCGGCCCATTCGGATCGTCGGGCAACATCGGGAGACCTGTACGGGTCTTGCGTGGGGTCGGCGGCATTTTCGTCTTCGGGAACGTTGATCAGTTGCAGAATCAAGGGTCGTCTAGTGACGATGCCACTTCCGCGGGGCAGAAAGTCACGGCCGACGATGTTTTCGAGTACGGAGGACTTTCCGGCGGACTGGGAACCGACGACCACCTGGCAAAGAAAACATTAGGGTCCGAACTTCTCGGCACAGCCAATAGTCGGGGGATGAGGTGACTTACAATCTGGGGGAGGTCGAGGGAGTCGCTACCGATTGTGTTGAAGACCAAGTCTTGTAATTTATTGACGGTTGTGAGAAGGTCGTCGCCCAAGGACGCCATGATGTCGGTTCACCGGTTGGCGACTTGGTTTTCGACAGATGTTGGTAGGCGAGACAGGGTGGTGGGAATGCCTAGGGCAATCGTCCCGAACTGATCCAAATACGCAGAATTTCGTGGGCGAACAATTGAAGCCGAAGGTATCCTTAACCGAGGAAGTTCAAAGCCCGGCGGAGGAGAGAAGCAAAGCACTACTCCGAACCGCAACGCAACGCAGCAAAAACGAAACGCAGACCAAAGCCGACTAAGGGAGCAAGCGCAGGCTGGCCAGAGAGGCGACCGCGGCGGCTTCTAAAACCTAACCTGATTGGTGCTGAAGATGAAAAGGGAGCTCAAGGGAGACGCGAGACCTCTTCGGAGACAGTGTGTCGGCGAGGGTGATGGCGAATGTCGATGCTTCGCGCGTCGTCCAATTTCGAGAATTCATGCGCGATCCACAACCTCTTTCTCGGAGAAAGTTGGTATAAGGGACGTAATGCTGGTTGTGATCGTTAGGGGCTTAGGGGCTTTGGAGGTCCACGCTCGCTGGACAAAGGGGAGCGGGTCCGTGACCTTCAGCAGAAGTAAACCACCTACCCCAGTCTCTAAGCCTAAGTAAGCTCTTAGCGAGCGGCGCCTGAGCTACCTACTTACCTACTTACCTTCCTAGTAGGTAGGTCGTCTCAGCCCAGATACCTCTATCGGTCTGTAGATTTTCCTGGCCGAAGGGGGGGATGCCCCGCCCCGCCCCGCCGAGGACTGTGAGGGTTGTGTACTTTTCCAGATGGTTGACCTTAACAATCTCTGAGAAGAACATCATGTGCGGGACTTGTATCCAGCTGTATCAAGTCGAGGGTTCTGTTACCCGCAAAGAACCAGATGTAGCGGTGGCATACCTTAGGCATAGATCTAGTAGCGTGACTAAAGTTGGCTTCGCGAACCATCTTATCTACCATCCAGTTACGGTACTTGAGGTAGCCTTTCAATTCGTTCCTAGTCTCCTCGCCTCAACTGAATTCTCTTCAATTACTCACATAGACGAAAACAAACTTCAGCCGGTGCGCTCGTCGAGCAAAAGATACCATGAGTCAACCCGGCGGCCCCGGAGCTCGTCAGGCCAACGCCAAACCCATTCCGTGCGTATTACCTCGTTTCTGACTTGGAACTCGTGACAAAATAGGCTGACCATGGCTCTACGTCCATCTTAGTCCTCAGCGTGGAAGTTTCCCACTTGACCATGATGGTGATTTAGCCATGGAACAGCAGCACAATTGGTTGCAGAGCACTGATAAGGGAAGCCAGGCGAATGCAAGCATGTCATCGCAAATTATCTCGAGTGCATCAAGAAAGTCAGAGGCGTCAACGATGCGGAATGTCGCGATCTTGCCAAGTCCTACCTGGCCTGCCGCATGGATAGGTAAGCACCCAAGATTCGTCGCAACCGCCTCCACTCTGGGTGGCCATGTTTACAGTAGCTACTCTTTCCAGAAATCTGATGGCAAAGGATGACTTCAAGAATCTCGGGTTTGGCAACGAACAGGGGTCGAGCCAGAGCGCCCAAGGAAAAGATGCGGATGCGAAACCGGGTGAGCTTAGGTGGTGACACGCCATTGCCAAGGGATCAATCACCGTTTATCACCATCCCTGGCAACCTCGCTCTGGCAGTTTCTACCCAAACTTTTGCCTGAGCCAAAGATCATCTCTTGCAATACTCAGCCTTGGACGAGTATTCAATGGCATACGCCCGTTCTATTTTGGCCGCTTTTTTGTCCAAAGCAAAATAAATTATTTAGATGGATTTTTCAATGCATTCAGTCCACCCATAACGATGGAGTTTCATGCAATCTTTCCAGTTCCCGATGCTGATGCTTACAGGAGGGATTGGTATTTGCTAACCCTGTTGCATTGAATGAGTCATCTCGCCCACCAATGAACACCCTGCTCTGTTATGTTGCTTCGGACGGCCCTTGCATCAGTGCCTGTGAATCCAGCTCGATTGTTGACTATCAAGTTAGACACATGACGGCGTAAACAACCCTTACAGTCCGAGACTTGACCGGACGACGGGCTTAAGCCAGCATGCTGGCATCACACCATTGGACGAAAGGTGAAGGAGGCACTCTGGTAAAGGGCTCAACTTGCGGTCAAATCGTAGGTACCGTCCGAAGACTCGCTGGAACGTTCTCAGTGCTTTTAAGGTACCTTTCCTAATTAAGGTAACTAGGTAGGTACTACCCTACCTATGGGTGCGTTAACGGTTCCTTGAACGCCCGCCCTTTGTTGTGGTGGGGCTGTCGTTAGGGGCTGTCTCGTAAATCTACCTAATTGAGGCGCAATGGAGCATAAAAGGGTGGTCACATTGAGTTGGTTGATGGGTGTTACGCCGAGGAATGCTCAACACCAGCGTAACACAGACACATGGTACCTTAGGTCAGTGTGCATACTTACACTCAAGCTACACAAACAAGCCTGGGGATGTTCCGTGAATCCACAAACTTGGGGTCATCGTTGCCGGGACAACCAACCAGCGCCGACCACATGGCCTAGATATATCATCAACACCTCGATCCGGCCCTTGGCGACCAAGACGCCACCGACTTCTCCTCGTGTGACGGCTCTCACCGACCGAATTCATAGCCATAGCCAGCATCACTATCTCCACAGCTGACTTTCCCACACGCCCAAACGCACGCGAGAGTCCTTCACCGCATGTCACCGCATCTCGCTGCTCCCTTCTAACTCGCCACCGATCACGTCCTCGAATTCTACATCAGTCAATCATCTGCTCCTCGCCGTTGAATCCAGCACTGACTGTGCCAGCCGCACGTCGATCCCATGATGCATCGCCGGAGGAGTGCTGAGAGGACCAGAAAGGTGACTCCTCCGTCGCCATCGTACATGAACAATGACCAATTCGGTGAGGAGCGATTTTCCGCAAGCCCCAACTCCCATCTGTGGCTAACCTGTCGCCGGAGTAGCTGCCTACCTGACCAACCTCAGAAACAACCGCGTTGCCCGCCCCGGGGGCGCTAGACCACAACCTCCCTCATCGACTACAAGATCTAAACGGCCCTCCTACGACCAGCACAGCATCTCCGAACCACTTCCTCGATCTGAAAGCCCTGCAGCATCCATACCGAGCTCGATTGATTCTCCTTCCACGCGGACGAGCCCTGTGCCAGCCAATGCCAGCTTTTCTTCCCGATACTCCATGTCCAGCCTCCCGGGGCGCGACTACTACCCCCCTCGTTCTACAACTCCTCTGAAACCTTCAGAAGTCGTGCCTACAGAGACTTATATGGAGCGAGGCCAGCGATGGATGGAAAAAGAGGAGGCTGTGTCGCTTCGTCAGGCTATGGACGATATGCGTATCAACGACAACAAAAGCTCTGCTTCCAAGACACAAGCGACCAACGCTGGAGGCGAAGATGACGAGACTCGCCTTTACAACGCCGCTCTTGATGAAGCATCAGAGCTTGTTTGGCAACATCGAAATGGAGTAGCCCCCCCCGATCCTCATGCTCCCTACCGGTACAGGCCTCACATGAGGAAGAACAGCTATGCTCACGCTCGTACTGCCAGCGTCGGTAAATACGGTGATGAGATTGCTCCCTCCGGCTTGGCAAGAGATGCTTCCTCTGGTAGTTCTACTGATAGTGAGGGACGCCCGTCTCTGGCTTTGTCCCGTGATGGCTATGGCAGAGACGGGAAGAGTCCTGAGCGTCCATCACTGGACTATGGAATATCGGGGCCACCCGGTGCTGCCCGCCCCAACTCTGGTTTCACGTGTTCCCATCGCCGCCGCAGCAGCATGAAGCGCAATATCAGTGGTGAGGTTGAGAAGCCGTTCTCCGGTGACCAGATCTGGGAAGAGCCAGAGGGCGCGATCAGCCGAGCGGCATCAAATTTGCAGACAGAGCATACGTCAAATCTTCCTCTCGTTGATAAGCCAAAGAACCCTCAGGGTCAAGTCCGCTTCGCCGCTGGACATCCGACTGACCGTGTCGCGCCGTGGAAACCCAGATGCAGGGTCGAGATCCATCGCAATCCTCCTTCTCAGTCACGCAATCCCCAGTACACGACTAATACCCCAGTCGCGAAACCTGCAATAGACGATGCAGTGCTCAAGAAGAATGGGATGGAGATTCGCAGCGACGACATCCGGGGGGCTACGAGTATGAAGCTAAAGGATCGCAGTGCAAAACTGCCTACGCCTACGGCCGTCAGTGATCGACCCGGGCGGCCGATTGTAAGCTTCGACTCGAACTGGAAAGCTCCGGACGAGAAGACTGATTCTAGGCCAGGCTCGGCAATCGGCATACCCAAACCGGGACCCACGACCCAAGAGGGCCAGTCGGTGGAGATCCCTGCTATCATGGTGGCGCCGGAAGATCTCCCGGCAGACAGTGCACGCCGGTTCCCAGCCGTGCTATCCATAAGCATCCCGGGCGAGGATGAGCCGGCTGGAAGCAACCCCAATATACCCGTCATTGTCACCCCTAACGACGATGCCGCAAACTCTGGACCAAGACCTCTGCCCGATCCCAAGTCTGTTTCACCCAGGGGACGCCCGTTCCATCGCCCACAGCGACATTGGTCACCAGATCCTGGCGCTCCCAACCGTTCAGCGACTCTGTGCCACGAGTGCGGGTTTCCCATTGAGGGTAGATTCGTCTCCCTGGCCGGATTACCGGAGCGTTTCCATCCACAATGCTTCAGTTGCTTTGCTTGCGGTACCGGCCTTGAGGCATTGGAGATCAGCCCCGAACCAGAAGCCCACCGCAAAGAGCGTCTGGACAGGATCAGACGCAGAGCGAATGGAGAATTGCTAGAAGAGGAGCAAGGAAAAACCATGGCCGAAGACGGCGATGAGCGGTTGCGATTCTATTGCCATCTAGACTGGCACGAGCTCTTCGCGCCGAGGTGCAAACACTGCAAGACCCCTATCCTGGGCGAGCATGTTGTCGCGCTCGGTCAGCATTGGCATTATGGTCATTTCTTCTGCGCTGAGTGCGGCGACCCTTTCGAGAAGGGTATGACCCATATCGAGAAGGACGGCTATGCCTGGTGTATCAATTGTCAGACCAAGCGGACGGAACGCCGGGCGCCTAAGTGCAAGAAATGCAGAACTGCCGTAATCGGTCAATATATTAGAGCGTTGGGTGGGGAGTGGCATGAAGAATGCTTTCGGTGTGCTTCGTGCGACGGTGGCTTTGACGATGGACAGGTTTTCCCCAAGGAGGACGGTGACAAAACGATTGTGCTATGCACACAATGCCGCATAATTGAGCTCAAGGCATGACTAATATGAAGTGGCTTTTCGGGTACAGAGAAACTGGCTTTGGGAGTTGTGGATTTGTTGAGAGCTTGAGCGATTCGGCGTTGAATTTGCCAACGCGACTGTTTAACCGGTTCAGGCATGCATGGTTTGCGTCACGCGGCAGTTGACACAAATAAAATGGGTTGTGTAAATGTCATAATCATCGTGGTCTGTCTTGATATGGATCTCGTAAACGTGCGAAGCCGTCTGTCCTCGCTCAACCCTCGGATAGCTGTTGCCATCTCAGAGAAAGAAATCCCTCGCTCTCAACCAGTATGCCATATATTCCCCGCGCGCCGATCCCTAGAAAGAACCACCGACCTGCTCCTGGTGCACCTCTAGAGTATCTCCATCCGCCATCTCGAGCTGTTGGTGTAATGACATGTCAGCATTGAGCACGGCGGAGAAAGAAAGTCAAGAGACGGGATTGGCACTCACAGTGTCCGGGGTATCGGTAGGCTGAACGCGCTGACCCTCGAAGAGAAAACGGACAGAATTCACAGCCTTGCCCTGTCTCTCACAGAAAGCGGTCATCAGCTTGTCGAGCTTGGTCGAGCGCTTGATCTTGAAGAAGACCTCGTTGTTATTGTCCGTCACTTTAATGTTGAGGTGCTCGACAGCGGCGGGGGCCTCTTGGCCACCAGCTGCGGGAGAACCGTTCTCATGTTCGCCGGACATTATGACTGTTGCGCGACATGTCGCGAAAAAGTCAGCAAGACCAGTCTGAGAGTGCTAGGACGATGGATCGCGAAGCGTGACGTACGGTGTGTCTGGCTCAAGGCGAGAGATTGCTGGCCGTAGGAGTCGGATTGTGCGAAGAAGAGAAATGGGCGAAAGTCAGGTTGAATAGGAGCAGGTATGGAGCGAGGGAATACCTAAGAAGCGATTAATTGGTGGCGGCAACAATTTTGGGCGTAGACGCGGACGTTTGGATATGGAGGCCAAATAAGGTGCCTTTGCCTACCGCGGACGGGGAAGGGGCGTGGGGAGTACGGAAGGCGCTCCCGTTTGAAAGGCGAAGGGTGAAGGTGGGCCGCTGGCGATTTGATTGGACGAGGTCAGGCCAAGGTTTTATAAGGCTCCCCCGCGCTCCCAGGCACTCCCTATAATAGTACTAGTAGACTGGCTGCCTAAGGTAGGCGGCCTGTAAGTCAGCACCCCCCATAACCGCGCACCCCCCCATAACCGCGCACCTCTAACCACTACTTTTTTTCTCTTTAATACTACTACTAATAATTATAAGAATATACTTAGTTATCTATTATAATATAATAAATTAGTATTTTTTCAAATTATTTAAATATATCTATTATATTAAAATATATAAAGAGTAACATTTTAAATATTATTATTAATATAGAATATAGTATTAGTATTTATAAAGCTATATATACTTAGAAAGTCTTAGAACTAGCTTTTTAAGGCTAGGTTAATAATATTAAGATATAATTAGAGGGTAGAATACCCTTTTAAGAGCTTACTACTTATTAAGAGCCCTATTTTATTAACTAAGCTCTTATTTAAGGGGCTTTTAGGCTTATACTAACTATTATAGCTAAAAGATCTAGTCTAATAGGTACTGGTAGTATAAAGTAACTTCTAGCTACTTAGTAATTATTAATTAGAGGGATTTTAATATTATAACCTCTTTATTAAGACTAGTTAAAGTAAGGCCCTTAAACTTAAGTATGTTAAGTTATTTATAACTAAAGTTATTTAGGATTACTTTAATCTCTATAACCTATTTATGATAAGAGCTATTTTATTAAAGTACTACTTTTATTATAAGCTATACCTAGGTTAAGCCTACCTAGGCTTCTACCTAGGGCCTACCTAGTAATCCCTTCTAAACTAATAAAATCTCTACTAGAGAAGAAAACTTCCCCTTTTTCTTCTTTAGCTTGAATAAATAGTATTATAATAACCTCTTATTAAATAAACTTAAGTTTAACCCCTTTAAGCTTATTATAATAATAATAATAATAAGTTAAGCGCTACTCCCTACTAGTTAATGAAACAATTAATAATAATATAGCTAAAACTTAAAACGAGCTTAGAAGAATACGGAAGGTATATCTTAATAATTTCTATTATAACCTTATAAAGATTAAATAAACTTTAAAAAATAACTATAGTATATATAGTTATATATCTATATAATATCTCTTTAATAATATATAAATAACTATAAAACATAAAATAATAATTATAATAATATTTCCTTTATGGAATAAATACTTTAAAAGTCTATATAAATCCTAATAATATTAATAACCTTATATATATATGTATATATATGTTTATAATCCTTATATATATAGCTAAAAATATATAAGAAATAGTACACGGACCACATAGTGATCCGAGCACGATTCTACTTAATAAGCTTAATAATTAGCCGCTTAGTAGCCATATTTTAGAATATCTTACCCCTTACTTATCGAGGGTAGGATTTATAACTTAGAAATAATATTAATAATATTAACAATTTCTTAACTAATTTATTACATTGAAAATCTATTAAAATTATCTCCTTATACTTAGATTTATTAGCTTTTATTATAATATTACTTAGCCTACTAATATTTATTATTTAGGCTATTTTACTATCCCCTTTATAACTTATATACCTATTCTTATAGGTTATAAGCCTAGCTTAAACCTTTTTAAGAACCTCGCGCCGATCTAGCCTCCTTAATATTATAATAAATATCTTAAGCCTATACTCTACCTTAGAGTTATGTATTTAGGGTATTCTTTTAAGAGATATAGCCTCTATATACCCTATTTAGAAATAGAAATACTAGCTAGTTTCATCTACTAGCTTCGAGATTAAAGCCTCCTATAAGAAGCTATTTAGAACCCTGAGCTATTCGATTATACTACTATTAATACTACTACTTCAAAGCGAGATAATATATTAGCTAAGCTATTTAACCTTACTTTAGTTAACTATATCTTTGAATTATCCCTAAGCCTTTATAAGTCTTAGTTTACTTATATTTATACTACTATATAATTAAAGCCTGAAATATGCTATATACTATACATAATTCTAACTATAGAAGAGTCTACTTAGCCCACTTCTATAAAAGAGTCTTTAGAAAACCCTTCAAAAGAGGAATAAAAGAGGAGGAATATAACGAGTTAAACCTATAACCTCTAGGTTTAAATAAAATAACTTATAATATATAATAAAGCTATAGTTAATACTACTAAGCTATATAATACTAGGGAGCGCTAGCTATAGCTAGCTCAAAAGAGAATACTTCTATTAGCAAGGTTATACTATAAATAGAATAGATCTAACTAGTAATACTATATATTCTTTTTTCTCTATACTAGGGAGCGCTAGCTATTAGCTCTTCTAATAGAATATCAATTATAATATCTAGTATTTAACATAAGTAAATAGTATAGTAATCTCCTTATATAATAGTCACTTCTTAATATATAGTTATTTATATACCTCCTGCTCTTATTAAAGCTATATATATTAAGAGAGATAATAAAAAATAGAAGGTAAGTATATTATAAGCTATACTAAAGAGTAGCTATTTATTTTTATAGCTTAAATATTATTTAAAATCTATAGGTATTTTATAAAAAAGATAAGTAAGGAGATCTTTTAAAGATTAAAGATAGTTCTTAATAATTATGTTACTAAGAGTAATCCTTACTAACTACTTTATATTATATTATAAAGTTTTATTTACTCAGTCTAGTTATAGCTAACTCTATCTAACCTTCATTAAGGTATAAATATACTAGTAAATACCTATTCTTACTAGCTACTAGCTCTTACTCTTATTAGAAGTATATATACTAATAGAGATGATAAGGGATAGGAGGTAAGTATATTATAAGCTATATTAATAAGTAGCTTTCTATTTTTATAGCTTATATATTATTTAGAATCTATAAGTATCTTATAAAGAAGTAGCGCTAGCGAGCTATATTTAAAGAAATAGCCTTTCCTATTAGGATATATAATAGGGATAATTACTAAATAAGTAAATAATATAGTAATCTCTTTATATAAGACTCTCCTTTTAATATATAGATTTTTATATACCTCCTACTCTTCTTAGAGCTATATATATTAAGAGAGATAAAGAGGGATAGGAGATAAGTATATTATAAGCCATACTAAGAAGTAGCTTTTTATTTTTATAGCTTATATATTACTTAAAATCTATAGGTACCTTATAAGGAAGTAGTATTAGTAAGATATATCTACTTAAGCTATATATCTCTAGAGATAACTTTGAGCTTTAACTTAATAATAAGAGCTAGCTTATATATTTTTTAAAATCTATAAATACCTTATAAAGAAGATAGGTAAATAGGTTTTAAAAAGCTTAAAAGTAGTTCTTAATAATGAGAGCCTCGCGCTATATTCTAAAGCTTTATCTACTAAGTTTAGTTATAACTAACCCTATTTGATAGTAATAAGAGTATAAGTATATTAATAAGTATCTATTATCTACTGAAAGAAATAGAGTTTCTTATTAGGATATATAGCGGGAATGATTACTAGATAAGTAAATAATATAATAATCTCCTTATATAATACTCTCTTTTTAATATAGAGTCTTTTATATACCTCTTGCTCTTATTAGAGCTATATATATTAAGAGAGATAAGGAGAGATAAGAGAGTAAGTATATTATAAGCTATATTAATAAATAGCTTTTTATTTTTATAGCTTATATACTACTTAGAATCTATAGGTACTTTATTAAGTTCGGAATTACGCCGCAGCCCCTTTATAAAAAGACTATAATAAATTCACCTAGTTTATAAGTATAATTTAGGAAATATTATATAGGTATTTTAACCTATACCCTCTACTAGTTAAGGAAAATAATATAAGAACCCTATATAATCCTATTACCTATAAGTAAACCCTTATATAAAGTCGGATATACGCTATACTAGGGTTAATTATATTAGAGCTAAACGGGCTACTAAGGCTCTTATAGCCTAGAAACGCCCTTACTAAACCTTTTAGTAAGGTAGAAGCTATTATATAAGATAACTCCTTAACTTAAAAGGTCGACCTTCTAGTAAGGTAAATACTACTATATAAGAAGTAACTCCTTAAATTAAGAGGTCTTTCCTAAGAGGTTCTTATAGCTAGAAGTATAAGAAGCTCTATTATTATAAGTAAGGCTTTATACCTCTCCCGCTTCCTTATCGTTATCTAACTTATAATAAATCTTTAACTATATTAGTATTGAGTTCGGAATTACGCCGCAGCCCCTTCGCAAAAGGACTATAATAAATTTACCTAGTTTATAGGTATAATTTGGGAAATACTATATAAGTATTTTAATCTATACCCTCTACTAGTTAAGGAAAATAATATAAGAACCTTATATATTCCTATTACTTATAAGTAAACCCTTATATAAAGTTAGATACGCGCTATACTAGGGCTAATTATATTAGAGCTAAACAGGCTATTAAGGCTCTCGTGGCCTAGATAATAACGCCCTCGCTAAACCTTCTAGTAAGGTGCTGCGAAAGCTACTATATGAGATAACTCCTTAACCCAAAAGGTCGACCTTCTAGCAAGGTGCTAAAGGTGCTGCGAAAGCCACTATACGAGATGACTCCTCAACCCACTATATTAGTATTAAACCCTATATATAAATATATTAAGCCTAAGTAAGGTATACCTTTTAGTATAAATAATATAAAGGGGACTATTAGAGAGTTTAGCTTTAATATAATTAATAAAACCCGCTCCTTTATTAACTACTTTACTATATATAGAGAGTATATTATTAATATAGCCCTTAAGAGGGCTTATCTTAATACCCCTATAGGGGACTCTATAAGGTATAATAATATTAAAACTAAGTAAGTAAACTTAGTAATAGAAGTTTAATAGGTTATTATATACTCTATAGAGTAGCTCTTCTTTAAGTAGGTCCTCTATATTACTAAGGTAGAGGTAGCCTAGGTAGCCTAGGCCTATTAGGGGAATATTAGTAAGTATAGCTTATGCTAACTATAATATAGAGAGAGCGTGGCCTCTGGCCACTACATAGTGATTTTACCTGCTTAAGTGCAATAGACCTTCTAACTCCGCGCCTCCTAATAATATATAGCCTTTAGTTACGTGATTATAACTCTCCTAAGTATAGCCGCACTTATACGTACCTATTAATAGCCTCATAATCTTTAACTTTATATTAATAATAACGTGGTTTTTAATTATTTAATAGATTATAAAACTATTAACTTTTCCTCTCGCGCACTACCCGCGCTACTAATACTACCTCTATCACTGCTTCGTCCGCTAGCTATGCTATTATTAGCAACGCTCTCTCTATTAGTTAGTATAACCTATACTTACTAATATTCGCCTAGGCTACCTAGGCTACCTCTACCTTAGTAATACAGAGGACCTGCTTAAAGAAGGGCTACTCTATAGGGTATATAATAACCTACTAAACCTCTACTACTAAGTTTACTTACTTAGCTCTAATATTATTACGCCTTATAGAGTCCCCTATAGGGGTATTAAAGTAAGCCCTCTTAAGGGTTATATTAATAATATACTCTATATATATAGCGGAGTAGTTAATAAAGGAGCGGGTTTTATTAATTATATTAAGGCTAAACTCTCTAGTAACCCCCTCTATATTATTTATACTAAAAGGTATACTTTAGTTAAGCTTAGTATATTTATATATAGGGTCTAGTATTAATATAGTTAAGGGATAAGGATAAGGAAGAGGGAGAGGTATAAGGCCCTACTTATAGTAAAAGAGCTTCTTATACTTCTAGCTATAAGAACCTCTTAGGAAAGACCTCTTTAGTTAAGGAGTTACCTCTTATATAGTAGTATTTATAATACTTTATTAGAAGGTTAACCTTTTAGGTTAAGGAGTTATCTTATATAGTAGCTTTTATAGCACTTTTAGTACCTTATTAGAAAGTTAACCTTTTAGGTTAAGGATTTATCTTATATAGTAGCTTTTATAGTACCTTACTAGAAGGTTTAGCAAGGGCGTTATTATAAGAGCCTTAGTAGCCCGTTTAGCTCTGATATAATTAGCCCTAGTATAGCGCGCGTCTAACTTTATATAAGGGTTTACTTATAAGTAATAGGAATATATAGGGTTCCTATATTATTTTCCTTAACTAGTAGAGGGTATAAGTTAAAATACCTATATAGTATTTCCTAAATTATACCTGCGAACTAGGTGAATTTATTATAGTCTTTATGCGAAGGGGCTGCGGCGTAATTCCGAGCTCAAATAGAGAGAGCGTTACTAACGATAGCATAGCTACTGCGAAGGCGTTAGCTAACCCGATTAAATATGAGGACTGCTAGCGGATAAAGTAGTATTAGAGGCGGTATTAGCAGCGCGGGTAGTGCGCGAGAGGATAAGTCGATAGTTTTGTAATCTATTAAATAATTAAAAACCACGTTATTATTAATATAAAGTTAAAGATCGTGAGGCTATAGGCACGTATAAGTATAGCTATAGTTAGGAAAGGTAGTTAGTAAGATCACGTGACTAAAGGCTATATATTATTAGGAGGCGCGGAGTTAGAAGGTCTATTGCACTTAAGCAGGTAAAATCACTATATAGTATCCAGAGGCCATAGGTACTTTATAAAGAGATAGTATTAATAAGTTATATCTATTTAAGCTATATATCTCTAGAGATAACTTTAAGCTCTAACTTAATAATAAGGGCTAGCTTATATATTATTTAAAATCTATAGGTATTTTATAAAAAAGATAAGTAAGTAGGTCTTAGAAAGCTTAAAAGTAGTTCTTAATAATAAGGGCTTTATATTATATTCTAAGGTTTTATCTACTAAGTCTAGTTATAGCTAACTTTATTTAACTTTAATAAGGGTATAAATATAAAAATAAGTACCTATTATATACTAAAAAATAGATTTCCTTATTAGGACTTATAGCAGGGATAATTACTAAATAAGTAAATAGTATAATATACTATTTATATAATACTGTCTTCTTAATATATAATATTTTATATATCTCTTACTTTTATTAGAGCTATATATACTAAGAGATATAATAAAGAGTAGAAGGTAAGTATATTATAAGCTATACTAAGGAGTCGCTATTTATTTTTATAGCTTATATACTACTTAAAATCTATAAATATCTTATAAGAAGGATAAGTAAGGAGATCTTTTAAAGATTAAAAGCAATCCTTAATAACTACCTTATATTATATTTTAAAGTTTTATTTACTAAGTCTGGTTATACCTAACTCTATCTAATCTTAATAAAGGCGTAAATATACTAGTAAGTTATTATTTCTACTAGCTACTAGCTAGAGCCCTACTATATATATAGGGGCTATTAATAAAGAGCTAATAAGAGCTAATAAGGTTTAATAAGAGTAATATAAACTAAACAAAGCTATATAGACCTATACTTATCTAGACTTAAGATAAATTAGCTTAATTCTTTAAATGACTATTTAGATTTAAGCTTTTAATATATAGGGGTTTAATAATAATAAGAGAGTCCTTTTTCTTCGGTAGGCCCAGCTTCCTAAAAGGTAAAGATTGACCTTCCTAACGGAAGGCATATCTCTCTTATCTTATTATAATTATATACTATATGAGAGCTTATATATTATACTCTAAGGTTATTATAATATCTAATTTAAAGGTATACCTTCCTAAGCTATCTAGATCTAATAATTTAAAGTTTAGTCTATATATATTAAGGCCCTACCTATTAGTAAAGATATAACTATAGACTAATCTGAGCCTATAGATAATAATAATATTAATCCAAATAATAAAGCTCTTAGCTATATATAGCTATTTTATAATAATAAGCCTCTAGGGGTTATAAAGGATAATATAATTGCTTTCGAAGCTTAAAAATATCTTAAAACCTATATAAGCCTATAGGGTTTACTAACGAGTTCCTAACTTATAAAGAGTTATTTAATACTACTATAAGTAATTTTAACTCTATAGAAGAATATATGAATGAAATGAAAGAACCTATAGATAACCTATCCTATAATAAGCTTAAATTACTTAACTAGGTAGTTATAGCATATATATTAAATATCCTAGATAAAGAGTATAATAGTTTTATAACTACTATTACTTAAGGTCTTTGGGCTAATAGGCATACCTATATATTTAATAGTCTATTCTCTAACTTATTAGACGAATTAAGACGTAAGGGTAAAGTAGTAAATTTTACTACTAAAAGTAATAATAAAAGTAAAAATAAAAGTAATAATAAAAGTAATAATAAAAGTAATAATAAAAGTAATAATAAAAGTAATAATAAAAGTAATAATAAAAGTAATAATAAAAGTAATAATAAAAGTAATAATAAAAGTAATAATAAAA
>JAVHLU010001052.1:0-39079 GCA_036785755.1 Colletotrichum ledebouriae
CTTAAGTAGCTATCCCTCTATAATATTATATAGAACTCCCTTAAATATAACCTATATTATACTACTAATATTACTAGCTCGCCTATTTCTATTAATTCTAGAGAGGCCTTAAGTAGAGATAATAAACTTATTACTACTAAATATAATTAAGCTAATAAACCTATTAACGCTACTTAGCTTAAATAATCCCTTAATACTAGCTAACTAAACTAAGCTACTAATATTACTAAATATATTAAACCTTAACTATTAACTAATATTATTATAACTAGTACTAGATTAACTCCTATTACTTAGAATAAGACTAATAAGATAGCTACTCCTAAGAAGTAAGCTATTAGTATTAGCACCCCTAATATAACAGAGATTATTAAGGCTATTAAGGGAATATAAGCCTATAGTAAACGTATTAGCTTTATCTCTATATTACTTAATAGATATAAGGAAACCTAGATCGCCCTAATTATAGCGCTCTCTAAGGGTTATACTACTAACGCTAGCGCTATTACTCTTAACCTAGGCTAATTTATTAAGTTAACTACTAATAAGTTTAAGTTTATTATAGTAACTATCCCGTAGGGATAAATATAAGAGAGCCTAGGCTTCCTTAGCTCTAAATAATACCTTACTACTAAGTTATTTACTAAGTATATAGCGTTAGCTATAGGCCTAGATAATCGCCCTAATATTAACCCTTCTTCTAACGTTAGCCCTTTTAATACTACTAATACGCCTAGTACTACTAAGACGCCTAACGCTACCTCTAGTATTAAGAAGATCGTTATTATAGACTAGTAATCCTATACTTATATCGCTAGCTTTTAGCTCCTTACCTATTCCTATATAAAGTTCTTAACTACTTAGGAGGTAATTAATATTTACTTTTAGCGCCTCTATTTTTTTAATATAACTAACCTTATTACTACCCGCTACGCTAAACGCCTTACCCTATATACCCTTATCTAGAATAGCTTAATTATCCTTAGTCTATATATATATATATCTGTACACTTAACTCGTTTATAACTAAATAAATTATAAATAGCCTAGAGTTTAATGCTATATTACTATTCTTTATTATTAAGTAGATATTACAATACGAGTTTCCTAGTATATATACTAAGGATAACGCTTATATTAGTTAGGCTATAGTTAATAGTAATAACGCAGGCGCTATCTATACCCTTTTAGACCTTAATAACCTTAAGGCTATAGATATAGCTAACTTTTAATATAAATACGCTATAAACCTTTAAGGCCTTCGCGCTAATATTACCTCTCTCGCTACCTTAATTACTATAATTAAAGATAATAGCGTTACTAAGTTATACCCTAAGGTTAGTAATAAATCTTACTACTAGTTCCTAGAATAATATAAAGATAATACCTAACTAGCTACTACTTATAGCGTTAGTATTAACTAAGTCCTTATTATAGCTAAAGAGATTATTAATAACGAGGATAAGGACTACCCTAACCTCTTAAAGATAGCTAATACTACGCCTAAGACTCCCTTAGCCTAAAGTAGGATATAATAAAATATATAGAATAAGAAGGAAGTAAGGTTGTATATAGTTATTTATATATAATAATATAGCTCTACTTATTAGTATATTATTATAATAGGAGGTATAAATTAAATATTATACTATATATCGTAATGCCTTTCTCTTCTTATATAGGTAATTAATACTAAACGCGCTTAGCGTAGTTATCCTGCTTAAGGGCGCCTAACATATTTAATGCGTTTAACGCGTTAAACGTACCTAAACGCGTTAATACTTATAAAAGGGCTTATTACCTTTAAGGAGAAAACCTTCTAAATTCATAGACTTTTTACCTATACCTTTTCGCCTACTACGTGGACCGTATTAGGAGATAAATATAATATTATTTTAAAGATCCCTTATTAGATAGGAGTAGCTAAATAGCTAAACTTAGAATAAGATATCTATTAAATAGAACAGTATTAAGAGTATTAATAGAGAATTAAGTAATTAATTAATAGAGGCTAAATTAGATTAATTTATTATAGAGGAAGAAAAGAAGGGTTAACTAAAGCATAAATAGGAATATCTTAAAGCCTTAAGGGCTAGCTAACTATTAACTCTAATAAGTAACCCTAATACTTACTAAGTAGTTATTAGTAATAAGGCGAAGAAGTACTAATTAGAACTTTAAGGGAAATATCTCCCTATACTTAAGTATAAGGGGGGAACCTAGACTAACTTTAACTAGTTTATATTTAACCTCGATATATAATTTAAAATCAATAAGATTATATTAGACCTTAAAAGGGTATTATTTATTACCAGGTATTTAAAGGGATTAGTAGTAAAGTAATAGACCTTATATCTCTCTATTAATTATAATAATAAGGCGAAGGATATTACCTAGGTAGTAATAAAGAACTAGTTAGCTAATAGTATAGCTAATATAAGGTCTAGGACCCTTAGTATATAAACCTGGCTTAAATAAGCCTACTAGTAACTAGGATAACTATACTAGAGCTTTATTAATTACCATAAAGAGATTAAGGCGGAGAGCCCTTATTAATAACTAGAGGAGATCTAGATAGCTAATATAGTCGCTAGGCTAGACCCTAAGCTCTAATACTATATTATAATAAATAGGTTATTAAAATTATAACTTAACTTTAATACTAAGGCTAGAAGTACTAAACTTATAGTTAATATATAGATATATAATATACTAGTAAGGGACTAGGGGGCTAATAATAAGGGATAATAACTAGAGGGCTAAACCCTTAATTAGGAGAGATAAACTAAGGCCCTAGAGGGATAGACCTATAGGGATTATAATAATACTAATAACTACTAAGAGGATACTAAGGATTTATTATAAGATATTAGGAAGGAAATTATTTATTATAGTTATAAGAGGAAAGGCTATATCGCACTAAGATATCTATATTATAAGAAGTATAGCTACCTCTATTATAAAGGAAAACTCTACTTTAGTAAATAACTACAGGAGGACTAAGTAGCTATATATATAGTTTAATAGGATAATAACTAGCTAAGTTATATTAAAGTAATAATATAAGTCTAACTTATAAGTAGTTAGAAAACTAGTATTATACTTATTAATTATAGAGCGGATAAGAATATTATAGACTAGAGGATTATAGCTGATACCTAACTAGAGGCTAATAAGTTAGAACCTATTAGGGGAGTATAGGTATCTAAGGGACCTAACTATAATATATCAAAGTTAGTTACTTAAATAACTAATAATATAGGTATCTAATAGATAGCTTTATATAGCTTTAGGATTAATAATAGTAATAGATATAACGCTATCCTAGGGATCCCTTAATATATAATAGAGTACCCTAATCTTAATTAAAGGGAGTTAAGCTAGACCTTTCCCCTATATAAGAAGAGTATTTACCTTATTATAACTATAAAAGAACTTAGGCGTATTAAGAATAAAGTAAGAGTAGTACTTATAGGAGTATTATAAATTAAATAGATATTAACTATTAGTTAACTAGAGGATACTAAGGAGCTTAAGACTAAAGTAAATTTCTCCTTAGAATACTAGGACTTTAAGAAGGTATTTAATATTAACCTAGTAGGAACTATATTAGAGTTTAGGACTACTAGGAGCTACCCTATTAATCTAAAGTCTAGGACTAAGCTCTTATTTAGACCTATCTACTAATTAGCTAAGAAGAAGTTAGAGGAGTTAAGGGATTATATCTATAAAGCCCTATAGAAAGGGTAGATTTACTTATTAATAAGTCTAGTAGGGGTATTAATCTTATTTATCCTAAAGAAAGGAGGTAAGTTAAGATTATATATAGACTACTAAGGACTTAACTAAGTAACTACTAAGAACTATACCCCCCTCCCTCTAATTAATAAGACCCTTAACTAGCTCTCTAGAGCTAAGTACTTTATTAAGCTTAACCTTAAGAATATATACTACTAAGTAAGGATCTAGGAGGGAGATAAGTAGAAGATAGTATTCTATATATGATATAGCTTCTATAAAATAAATATTATACTATACTATTTAGGCTTCTTCATATACCTACTACCTTCTAGAAGTTTATTAATAAGTTACTTATAGCCCTAGTTAATATTATTTATATTATATACTTAGATAATATCTTCATTTTTACTAATAATATAGACTCCTATATAGAGGCTATGAGATAAGTACTTAACTAGTTAGAAGCTAATAGTCTCTACATAAACCCTAATAAGTATAAATTTTATAAGGAAGAGATTAAATTCCTTAGGTTTAGAATCTTAGTAAATAGAGTTAATATAAAATATAAGAGAGTCTAAGTAATAACTAAGTAGCTAGTACTTACTATAATATAATAGATTTAGTAATTTCTAGGATTTATAGGGTTCTATAAGAGATTTATTAAGAACTACTCTAAGATTTATAGCCTACTTACTAACTAATTTATTAATATAGCTAAGAGCTAGCTAGTTATAACTAAGGAGGTACTAGACACTTTCTATTAGCTCCGCGCTTTATTTATAGAAGTATCTATATTATATTACTTTAATCTTATACTCCTAATTTAAGTTAAAACTAATATATTAGACTTTATAATAGGGGTAATACTAAGCTAGTTAGAGGGGGCTATATAGAGATTAGTAGTATTTATATCTTAGAAGCTTGAGGGTATATAATTATAATATAATATACTAGAAGTAGAGCTACTAGCTATTAGGGAGGTAGTAGTAAAGTAGTAGTATTACTTGCTTTACTCTTACTATTATATTTAATTTATTACTAACTACTTAGGTTACTAGTATCTCGGTAATAAAAAGATACTTAGTAGCTACTAGGCTTAGCTATTATAAGATCTATTAATATTTAACTTTAAAATTAAATACTAGCTAGGTTATTATAACCTAGATAATAGCTTATTATAGAGACCTAACTATACCCTAGAGGATATAGAAATTAATAAGGCTAGGGATTTACTCTTATAAGACTTCTTATAATATTTTAATAAAACTACTATCTAGAGGGTAGGTACTAGGTAGTAATAGGATATCTAACTATTAAATACCTTATTAGAATAACTTATACCCTCGCTCTAGGAATAGGTTAAGGAGTCCTAATAGAAAGACCCTTTTTGAATTAATAAGGAGTAGGAATAATAAGGTATAAAGTAGTTACTAGATAATATTAATACTCTAAGATATTAAGAGGGCTTATATATCCCTAATACTTACTTGTTTTAAAATAAAGTCCTTAGAGTCTTCTATAATAAACTATCTAGAGGTTACTAAGGGGTTACTAAGATACTAAAGAGGATTAGAAAATCGTTTTTCTAGAATATATAAAAAAGTAATATAAAGGAATATATTAAGATATATATAATATACTAATATATAAAACTAAGATATTACTTTCTATATAGTAAACTCGCACCCTTACTAGTACCTACCTAGCCCTTCTAATAGATATCAATTAACTTTATTATAAAACTATTACTATTTCTTATAATAATAAATAAGCTATATAATAGTATTCTTATTATTATTAACTAGTTTATAAAATACTCCTTATATATCCCTACTAGGGAGTTACTTACTACTAATAAGTTAGCTATACTACTATACTAAATATATCTTCCTTACGTTTAGGCTCCTAGAAGCTATTATATCTAATTAGGGATTACTATTTACTAATAACCTCTAGTCTAAAGTATACTACCTACTAGTTATTAAGAGGAAGATTAGTACTACTTTCTACCCTTAAATAAATAGCTAAACGGAACGTTAGAACTAGAGTATTAAGCACTTTTTATAGACTTTTTATAATATTAACTAGGATAACTAGGTAACTTAGATTAACCTAGCCTAATTTATTTATAATAGCTCCTACTATAAGGCTACCAAGATATTACCTACTAAACTACTAATAGGATATTCTCTATAAGGACCTAATAACGTTAAACCCTAGCTAAAGGTCTTAGTCCTAGTAATATATAATAGAGTTTATAACCTACTTACCTAGAGGTTAGCTATTACTAAACTACTCTATAAGTATAATGAAATATATAATAAGTTTTATAACTAGAGGAGGACCCTTATTATTTTTATTATAAGAGACCTCGTCTTACTCTTAACTAAAAATATTAAGTAGAGGTAGCCTTATTATAAACTTTCTAATAGATATCTAGGCTTATTTAGGATCTAATAGGTAATTAATAGGGGATAAGTATATAAGCTATAGGTTAATAAAAATATTAAATCTATAATATATTTATACCTATATATTTAGAACCTTTCTTTAGCTTAGCTATTCTACTATACGATATCCTAATTAATAATAATAATAATATCTATATAATAAACTATATCGTTACCTATAGGGGCCCTAGATACAACTATTAGTACCTTATTAAATAGAAGGGCTATAGTAAACTAGATAATTTATAGGAGCTATAGCATAATATATCTATAGATTTATAAAATAACTATAAAGCTAAATTATAAGTAAAAATATTATAATCCTTATAGAACTTAATAAGTAACTTAATAGGGAACTACTAATAAGGTAGAAATAGGGTATTCTAGCTAGGTATTATAATTTATTAGCCTAAAAGCCCCTAAAAAGGTAGAAAGAGACTAGAAAAATACCTAAAAGTAACTAACTACTACCTAGAGGTTATAAGTAGCTTATTAGGAGCGCTTTTAGAAATTTTAAATCTACTAGGCGCTAGCGCTCTTAGTATTATTATTATTATTATTATCTCCCCTTATAATAAATAGGGTAACTAAAGCCTTATAATTCTACTTTAAGTTAGAAATATTAACTAACTAAGTACTAGGGAGGTATTAGTAGAGATTAAATAAACTTATAACTTTATTATAAGAGTTAAGTAAGTCCTTAGCGCGCTTAGCTTATACCTCCTATACCCCTAGCTACTTCTAAGCTAGCTACTCTATTACTATATAGTAATAAGTAAGCTTTTTATACTACTTATATAATAACTTAGTTTACTTCTTAGCCTCTTTAGCGAGGTATTGCTAATAAGTAGTAGCTTCCTCTAAAGCGCCTACCTAGTAATCCTCTAGTTTTATTGTTACGAACGGCGAATGGGCGAAGGTTAGCATACTTCAATTGCGCTATATTGAGTGGATTCTGCGTTAAAGAAGGGAAAATTCTAACTATAGGCTAGCGCAGCTAGGGAAGGCTAAAGAGTCGCTTAGTAATCACATAACCCGCAAGTTATATAATCCGAAATTCAGGTAGGTCTAACCTAGCGCTATGATATTACCCCCCCCTTTACTAGTATTACTATCCGCAGCAATTAGCTATTATAATATAAGTAATTCTCTAAATATATCCCCTTCTTCCTATTCTTATACTTACGCTAAGGCGTTATTATTATCTATAGTAGCGGGGTCCTTATCCTAGGTAGTAGCTAGAAGCTAAGCTAAAAGGTGCTTTAGTAGTCCTGCGGTAGTTAGGTTAGTAGTATAGAAGTCCTATAGCGCTACTAGGGTATACTTAAAACTTTTAGCGTTATACTAGGTAGGGTCGTAGTTATAACCCCTCTAGTTAGTATAGTACTATAGCTATCCGTAGTATAACTAGCTAGTAGTTATATATATAACTTTATATTCTAGCTCGTTATTAAACTTAATAGTAGGAGGGGGGGCCTCGAATTAACCTAGCAAAGGGTCCTTAGTAGCCTTTTAAAGCTTACTAGAATAGAATACTAGGTAATAGTTATATCCCTTTAGTAGGTTAAGAACTTAAGTCCCCCTAGGGCTAGTAGCTTTAATTAGCTATAGGCTATCCTATAGTATTAATAGCTTTAAAGAGCTTTCTTAGCGCTATCCTTCTATTAATACGTAGATAGAGTCCCCTATAGCTAAGTTATTAGGCTAATAGTAGTAGTTAGCAGCTCGGGTATAGTAGTATTAGGCTATTACTATATTTCTTTTAGTAATCTCCTAAGCGCTATAGAGGTTTTATATAAGCTACTAAGCGTTATTTTAGTTAATTTTCTCTTTTATAATTAAGAACCTTTATATATATTAGTCCTAGTTAAAGCTTATCTATAGGAGGTATCCCCTTTTAATCTTAAATAGTATAAGCTTAGTAGTTTTATTAAGTAACGCTATCTAGGCGAAATCTATAGCTAGGAGTATCTCGCTCTAATTATCCTAGAACTAGTTTATCTATAGGTATAAGTATTAGGTTAAGTACTAGTTAAGAATTTCTATCTACCTGTTAGTCTTAGTATAACCTGCTATACTTAACTATATAGTTATATTATATATCTTATAGAGCTTGTTCTAGAAGTTAGAAGTAAACTAGGGGCCCCTATTAGATATAATTATAATAGGGAACCTAGTATACTAAAAGATATAAGTATAATATAGCTAGGCGAGGTCCTGCGTTATAATAGTCTTATAATAAGGGAGAGAAACTATCTTCTTTAATAGGTAGTATACTACTACGAATATATTATTATACTTATATTAGTTAGGTAGGTAGGATATAAAATCTATTATAATATACTCCTAGGGGTAATCTAGTATAGGTAGGGGCCTTAACTCGCCTAGAAGCCTATCCCTTAGCTTCTAAGCCTAGTAATAAGTATAGTAGTTATAATATACTACTTAACGTTAGTAGTTAGGCGGGGCTAGTAATAGCTTTCCTTTAGGAGTTTAATAGTCTTATTTTAACCTAGGTATACTATAAGCCTCTAGTTATAGGCTTTATAAATTAATTTTATATATAGGTTCTCCTCTTCTAGTACTACAAGCTTCCTATTTATTCTTAGGAGTCTATTTCTTATCTTCTAGCGTTCTTTTTCTATAATAGCAAGCGTCTTTAGCGCCTTAAGCAATAGTATATCTAGTTTATAGTTTAACTATAGGATCTATTTAACTAGGAGGTAGCCTTATAGCCTATCCTCTAGCTCTAGGGCGTTAATAGTAGCTATAGGACTACTTAGGGTAGCTTCTAGTAGCTAGCATAGTTTACTTATAGCCTCTAGGGATAGATAGGTAGGTAGTAGTATTACCTAGTAATACCTAGGTATAGTCTAATTTATAGATAGCTTATTAGGTTCGAAGGTCTTCGTTCTTCTATAAAAGGGCGTTAGCTAGTACGTTTTTATACCCTAGGTAGTACTAGATATAGAAGTTAAAGCTAGCTAAGATACCTAACTAGCGGGCTTAGCGAACATTTAGGAGCTTCTTAGTTATAAAATAGATAACCTTAAAACGCTAGGTAACTATAGAGAGTTTAGCTCTCTATTCTTCTAGTGCTAGGATAATTACTATTATCTTATAGTTATAAATAGGGTAGTTTATCTCTATTAGTAATATAGCTTTTAAGAAATAGGCTATAAGGTGCTATAAACTATTATTAGGTTATTACTAGAGGAGGGTAGTAGCGTAAATAGATTTAGAGGTATCCGTTTAAACTCGGGTCAGTAGCTCGGGCTTCTAGTAGTATAAAATAGGGGCTAATATTAGGGCCTCCTTTAGCGTTATAAACGCTATTATATAATTATTATTAAAGTTAAAATAGATATCTTTAACTATAAGCCTAGTAAGTAGTCGAGCGATCTTTCCATAGTTCGTAACGAATTAGTAGTAGAAATTATAGAACCCTAGGAAGGATTAGACGCTAGGTACTATAGTTAGTAGTTACTAGTTCTTTATTATAGAGACCTTCTTAGAGTTAGGGCTAGTCCCTTTAGTTATAATAATAAACCTAAGGTAGCGTGTTATAGTTACGCTAAATTCGCACTTCTTAATATTAGCCTAAAGCCCTGCTTAGTATAACTAGTTAAGGACTTTCTTAACGTGCTCCTTATACTAGAGGGGGTCCTCTAAGTAAACTAAAATATTATCTATATACGCTATATAGAAGTTATCTAAGTATTCTATAAGCGTGTTATTTATATATAATTAGTACGTCGCTAGGCTATTATAGAGCCTAAAGGGCAGAACCTTATACTTATAGGAGCTATAGTAGGTATAGAACGTTATTAAGTCTTCTAAGTTAAGGTAGATACGAATTTAATAGAACGCTTAGCAGATATCGATCTTTATAAATACTTTAGCTCGGCTAATTTAGCTTAGCGTTTTATTAATTAGAAGTAATAGGTATTAGTCCTTCTTAATAAACCCGTTTAGCTTCTAGAAGTTAATATAAAACCTTAAATAACTATTAGCCTTTTAAATAAATAGCGTTAGGGATATAAATGGAGCGTTACGTAGTACTATAAAGCCCTTCTTTAAGTTCTTAAGGAGGTACTATTAGGTAGCCTCGAGTTCTAGTAATAACTACTTATATAGCAGGTAGAAAGTTAGCTATTCCTTTATACCTAGCTCTAGTTTAATTTAGTAGTTATAAGAGTAGTAGGGAGGTAATATATCGCTAGTAGTCTTACTAAAGTAATCTTTCTAGCCCTAGAGGTATAGTAGAAGCCTCTTATTAACTAGGCGTTAGTTTTTAGCTTTATTAACCTCTAGCGGGCTTATGCTCTTTTCCTCTTCCTCTTATTTATTAGTAATTATTAAGTCGAGCTTATATAGTAATATAAAGCCTAATTTAATATTAGTACGCCTTAGGTTCCTCTCGAACCCTATAGCGCTAATAAGCGCTATATCGAGGTCCTTCTTTGCTTATTAGGCCTTAAGGCTAAGGGGTTTAGGCTTCTTACCCGGCGTAGGCTAGGCTTAGTTAGTAGTTAGCGCTCCCCTTAATACTATAATTATCTTCTATAGGTTATCGTTATATCCTAAGTCCTTAGGCCCGTTACTTTGCTATAGGATCTTTATAGGGGTCTTTAGCTTACTTCCCGTAGCCTTTTAGGCGTTATAGAGCTACTCCTTAGCTTTAAATATAGCTTAGTAGCGTTCTATATTAAGTTAATACTTAATATTGATTTTAATAGGTTAAAAGAGGTCCTTAGCGTCCTATATAATTATTTAGGGGAGGTCCCGGGCTATAGGGATATCGCTTAGCTAGTATAAGCGCTAATAGCGTATATCTATGCTAATATTATAGTAATTAAACTATAAGTAGCTAAGGATAAGGTCGTATCCCCCTTTATTAAGTTAGAAGAGGGGTATTTATATTAATTCTTAGTAGTCTACTTATATATAAGTTATCTATACCTTAGTTATAGTATCTAATAGCTTGCTATTAAACCTAGTAGCTAGGATAGGGCGCTATAACTTGTTACGTTTAGTATAGTAAAAATCCCTTAGTAAGGGGGTTATATAAGTATTTATAAAAGCGTAGCTATTTACTCTAGTATTAAGAAGGGCCTTAAGATAAATATTATATCTATTATAAATAAGAATTAACTCTTTCTCTACCGGCTTATTACTAATTAGTTATTAAAGGTTAATAGATATTATTACTAATTACTAATCTCTTTAGGTCTCCCCTATTAAGGAGTCTGCTTTTACTAGGGGCTCTAGTTTTCTACTAGCTCTAGGTTATTACTAGTAGCTTTAGCAGGCTTAGTAATACTTATAATAGCTTTAGCCCTTTTATAAGGGTAATCCTGCGAGGTATAGCTAGTATTACTATAGATAAAGCAGGCGCCCTAGTTATAGAGCTTCTTATATAGAGCCTTAGGGATACGACCCTAGTTAGTATAGGCTTAGGTACGGGGGTTTCCTCTACTAGAGGGTTTAGCGTAGGCTACTAAAGCAGAGCCCTATATAGCGGTTTAGTTAGATAAGTAGGTATTAGAAGGCGCTATAATATAAGCTATAGTATAAACCTAAGTAGTATAGTCCTAGAAGTTAAGGGTGCTATTTATATAATAAATAGAGCACTAGTTCTAGAGGGATATAAGTAGCTTCTTATAGAACTTCTAGCGCTACTAAGACTCTAGAAGCTTAGCCTTATAGGTAAGCTTAGTAAAAGTAGCTTATTTAACCTAGATATCCTTAAATAAAATAGTAAGGGCGTCGAGCTTTATCTAGGCCTCGTTATACTAAACTAAGTTAATACAAATACCCTTTAGCTCTTTAATAAGCTATTCTACTATAATAATCTAGAGTAAGTCCCCTAAGAGGAGAGGGAATAAGACGTTATAAGTAGTTCCTCCTAAGCGTAAGAGTATATACTTAAAGCATTAGGAGTTATTATAATACTCCCCGCTATTAAGGCGTATTTTAATATAAAAGAGCTAGGTATTAAACTTTAGGTATTTAGAGTTAGTACTCTTAGTACTTATAAAGATAGGGACTTTAGGTATCTTAGTAGCCTAGGTATTATTACTACTAATAGTTAATAAGGGCGAGCTAGAGCGGACCTAACTCTCGAGGTATATTATTTAGTCGAGGATCGCTTAAAGTATAACGCTATAAATGCTAGAGGGAGGGTTCATAGGGGGAGGTATAGCGGTTATATTATACTTAAAGCGCTAGAGTAGGGCCTTATTAGTATCCCTTACCTTATCCTACTCCTTAGTAATAATAATTGCGTCGTATTTAGCTTAATTACGCTCCTTATAGTAATGCCTAAGCGTAGTAGACTGCTTAGCGTTATTACTAGTAGTATAAGCGTTATCTAAACGCTCCTAGAGCTCTTAATTCTTATATTCTAAGTAGAGAGCGGTATTATATTATAAGGAACAATAGCGGGTGCAGGGTGCAGAGCCACGCTATTAGCAAAACGTCGGCGAATTAGTAGTAAATATGCTTACCCTTAAGAAAACTCTATAAGCTAGAGACTTAGAAGGTTAAGTAATAGTCTAAAATAATTATATATACCTACGTTTTAGTATTCTAGCCCTTCCTAGTTTAGGCCTATAGCTATACTCTTATAACTCTATTACTTCTACTTTAATTTAAGAAACTAGCGCTAGTTAGAATATTTAAAATAAACTAGTAATAATATACTAACGAATTAGTAATAGAGTTTAACTATAATAAACTCCGGGCTAGGTATATAGAATATAACTAATAGTATCTTAGCTAATATAATATAGGTCGCTCGCTAAGCCCTAAGATAGAAGGAATATAATATAGATATTATAATAGGGGGATAGATAACCTTAGCGATAATATAGTAGGAGAGATAACCCTGAGGGGGCAGGCCTAGTCCTAGATAGCGCTAGAGTAAGTAGATTTACGCTCGCTTAGTAAATAAATAGCAAGTAGTAGCTAATAGGGTACCCCGCCTAAGACCCCCTAAGAAGCTAGTATCTTAGGTATCCTTACCTAAGTAATAAGACTATTATAGAGATAATAGGAGAGTCTTATAGAGTAGATATATTTATAATAATAGTAGTATAAGGAATAAACTACTACTTTATTATAGGAACTTACTAACTACCTAGTAACGAGGTACCTATAGAGAGAATATAAGAAACCCCCTGCGTATAACTATTATATTATAGGTAAGGACTTTACTATAGACTAGGTAAGTAACTAGATCTAGGCGGTTAAAAATAGATACTAACTACGCGCTAGTAGTATGTTAGAGTAGTAAATCTAATAGGTACTTATAAAGATAAGCCTATCCCTATGGACCTAGTAGTAATACTATAGGGCTAGGCTAGAAGGAGACCTAGCTTAGGCTAACTTTATAGCGTTTACTTACTAATAATATATTAGCCTAGAGCTTTAAGAGCAGAGGTATTATAAGAAGCTAGATATAATAAGGTAAAAGGAGATATAGTTATTAATATAGTTTTTTACTAAATAGTTAGCAATATATTAGAACTTAGGTATAGTTAATATAGAATATAATAAAGCTAAGGCCTATATACTATACTTCTAAGTAGCTCTATTTCTATATAAAAAGCTTAAATATTAGAAAGTTAAAATTTAGAAACTAAGGGATATAGCTATAAAGGTAGAATACTTATAGGAGATATATTACTAATAGGGTAGTAAAACCCTGCGGAGCGAAAGTAGGAAGTAATATATAAGTAAAGAGTATATACTAAGAGTCCCCCTTATAGTAAGGGCGAGCTAAAAGGGGGGCTAGTAGAGCTCTAGCTATAGAACTACGCGAGGTTCCTAGAGCTTAATACCTTACTAACTAGTTAGTAGTATATTATAGGGATCTAAGAGGGGCTAGCTTATATTTAGCCCTAATATATAACTTATAATATCTAACCCCTTAATATACTTTAGCTATAAGAAGAAAGAGTATAGGAGGGTAGATTACCTAGATAAATAATAAAATATAAATAAAATACTATTAGGATATTAAGCGTTTATTAAGAAAGCGAGGGTTAATATAATCTAATCTATAAGGGAGGTTAAGGAACTTAACCTATTAGAAAATAAATAGGCTAGGGGATAATACTAGTAATCCCTATACTTATATTAAAACTAGATACTTTCCTAAGGGGAGATATTATAAAGGGATAAGTAATTATTCTCTAGAATATTACTAAATAAGAAGTAGTAATAGATATAGATTCCTATTCCTAAGTTAATATTATTAGTAGTTAACTAGTAAAGTCCTTATAATTATAACTTATAGTAGCGCGCGCCCTTATATTAGAAGGGTTTAATAGGTCCTCTATAATAAGCTAGAATATATACTAGTTAACCCTCTTTCTTATTAACTTAGGGGGGTAACTAAGGAAGATATAGTAACTCTTTGCTAAGGCTCCCTACTCTAAAGGAATAAGGGACCTCCTCTTATTATAATACTCTATAAGAAGGGAGGGTATTATAATTAATACCTAGACGAATACCTAGGGATATAAGCGCCTTAGTATTACTAAGCTATTAGTATTTATATAGGAGGTTATTAAGAATAGCTAGAGGGCTTATATTATATATATATTAGGGAATATCGCCTCCTATAAGCTACTAATAGAAGCCCTAGGTAAAGAGGATACCTTAGAGGGCGAAGTAGAATTACTACTAGAGCTATTTAGTAAATAGGCGATATTTAATAAGTAGTTAGTAAAGGAATACCTAGCCCTAGAAGGTATAGAATATACTATTAACTTAGTTAAAGGGAAGAAACCTCTATATAAGCCTATTTACTTACTAAATAAGTACTAGCTAGAGGAGCTCTACTAATATATTACTAATAACTAAGTAATAGGGCGGATTTAACCCTTAATAAGTAAGGTAAGCGCCCCTATTCTCTTTATACCTAAGAAGGACGGATCCTTATGCTTTTATATAAATTATTAAGGCTTTAATAAGGTAATACTAAAGAACTAATATCTACTCCTCTTTATTAATAAGCTATTAGATAGGCTTTAGAGAGCGAAATAGATCTTAAAAATTAACCTTTAAGATATATACTACTATATCTATATTAAGCTAGAAGACTACTAGAAAATAGCTTTTAGGACTTCTTATAAGTACTTTAAATATACTATTATATTATTTAGACTTATAAACGCCCTAGCGATATTCTAGGTATATATTTACTAAGCGCTTACTAAGCTACTAGATACTTATTATATTACTTATATAGATAATATTATAATCTACTCTAAGATAAGAGAGTAGTATATAAAGGACTTTTGCTAAGTACTCTATAGGCTTTACTAGTAAGCGCTATATACTAAGCTTAGTAAGTATAGGTTCTACTTATAATAAGTAGAGTTCCTAGGGTATATTACTACGCCTAAAGGTATTGAGCTCGGAATTACGCCGCAGCCCCTTCGTAAAAAGACTATAACAAATTTACCTAGTTCGCAGGCATAATTCGGGAAATAATATATAGGTATTTTAACCTATACCCTCTACTAGTTAAGGAAAATAATATAGGAACTCTATACGTTCCTACTACTTATAAGTAAACCCTCGTATAAAGTTAGATGCGCGCTATACTAGGGCTAATTATATTAGAGCTAAATAGGCTACTAAGGCTCTTATAGCCTAGAAACGCCCTCGCTAAACCTTCTAGTAAGGTGCTATAAAAGCTACTATATAAGATAACTTCTTAACCTAAAAGGTTAACCTTCTAGTAAGGTGCTAAAGGTACTATAAATATTACTATATAAGAAGTAACTCCTTAACTAAAGAGGTCTTTCCTAAGAGGTTCTTATAGCTAGAAGTATAAGAAGCTCTGCTACGAGCAGGGCTTTATACCTCTCCCTCTTCCTTATCTTTTAACTATATTAATACTAAACCCTATATATAAAAACGCTAAGCCTATACGAGGCATGCCCTTTAATACTAATAATATATAAGAGCTCGCTAGAGAGTTTAGTATTAATATAATTAATAAACCCCGCTCCTTTTTTAATTACTCTATTATATATAGAGAGTATATTATTAGTATAGCCCTTAAGAGGGCTCTTATTAATACCCCTAGAGGGGATACTTGCTATTATATTATAGCTAAGTAAGTAGACTTAGTAATAAAAGCTAGGCGGGTTATTATATACCCTATAGAGTAGCCCTTCTTCGAGCAGGTCCTCTATACTATTAAGGCAGAGGCGGCCTAGGCCCCTTAGGGCTTAAATATTAATAAGTATAGCTTATGCTAAATAGAGAGAGCGTTGCTAATAACAGCATAGCTACTACGAAGGCGTTAGCTAACCCGATCGAATAAGAGGACTATAAAGATAGTAACGACTTCTAGCGGATAAAGCAGTAATAGAGGCGGTATTAGTAGCGCGGGTAGTGCGCAAGAGGAAAAGTTAATAGTTTTATAGTCTATTAAATAATTAAAAACTACGTTATTATTAATATAAAGTTAAAGATCGTGAGGCTATCTAGTATAACGGGCACGTATAAGTGCGGCTATGGTTAGGAAAGGTAGTTAGTAAGATCACGTCGTGACCGAAGGCTATGTATTATTAGGAGGCGCGGAGTTAGAAGGTCTATTGCACTTAAGCAGGTAAAATCACTATGCAGTAGCCAGAGGCCACGCCTAAAGGTATATTAATAGACTAAACCCGCGTCTAAGCTATTACTAAATAGAAGCTATCTAAGATATATAGGGAGATCTAAGTCTTCCTAGGATTCTATAATTTCTACTATAAGTTTATTATAGGCTATTTAGGTATTATAGCCCTTATAATATCCCTACTAAAAGGTAGCGAGAATAATAAGAAGGGGAGCGAATTTTACTAGCTAGAAGAAGCCTAATAGGCCTTTAAATAGCTCTAAGCTACCTTCTACTTAGCGACTATTCTCTAATATTAGGACCTAACTTATAAAATAAAGGTTAAGATAGATACTTCTAAAAAGCCTATATCTAGTATCCTATTATAATATATTAATAGCTAGTAGTAACTAGTTACTTACTATTTATAAAAGCTTAGTAATACTAAGTAGCGTTAGGGAGTAAGCTTATAGGAGCTTCTTACTATAGTTAAAAGCCTAGACTACTAGGCTTACTACTTTTAGGGTATATCGAAGAAGTTTATAGTCCTAATAGATTACTAGGCGCTAAAGGGAGTTATTAGTATATTAGTATAGGACCTTTAGGGAAAGCTCGCCAGATAAGTATATAAACTCTTAGCGTTTAACTTTAACCTAGAGTATAGGTTAGGGGTTATAAACCTAGTAGATAGGCTATCTAGGAGGCTAGATTATATAGAGGGGGAGGTAAAATATAATAATATACTCCTAACCCTAATAAGGAAGCTAGGGTTTATTAGTAACTTACTAATAGACCTCTAGATAAGTATTACTACTTTATAAAGTAATATAAAGACCTTAAAAGTATTTATTAATACTATAAGGGCTAGTATAAAATAATACCCCTTCTAGATAGATAGCTCTAGGGGTAGAGACGCCTCGGTCTCTAGTTAGTATAGCGCTCTATAGTATACTAATATTACTATAACTATAGTAGCTATAATAACTTAATACTAAAGAGTAAGGGAAGATATAGAGAATACTTAGCAAGAGGTTATTAACCTAGAGGACTTACTTAGAGCTAGGGTTACTATAGCGTAGTAATATATCCTACGCTAAGTTATAAGGGAGCTTATAATAGGTAAAATAGTATATAGTTAGTAACCCTCTAAAGTAATAGAAAGTCTCGTCTGCAGACTATAAGCTAATAACTTATACTACTAGACCTAATTAGAGAGGGTATATAGACTAGCTAGCGATTATAAGGGCTATACGATTTATAGCTATAGAACCTTGTTCTATAAGGGAAGGTTAGAGATACTATAGGAGAGGTCCCTAAGACTTAAAATCCTTCGCTAATACTATAATAACTATAGGGCGGGTTATATAGGGGTAAATAAGACTACTAAGTTAATCTTAAGGAAGTTCTATTAGCTAAACTTAGCTATAGATATATATAATTACGTTATAGGGTACTATATATACTAAGGGATCCGCATTCCGAGGTATAAGCCCTATAGAAAGTTATACCTACTACCCCTACTAGCGCACCTATTTTAGGAAATTAGTATAGACTTTATTACTAGATTACTACTAAGCTATTAGTATAAAAGCGGGGAGTATAACGTAGTTCTTATTATTATATACTAGATAACTAAGTTCGCTATATTTATCCTAATAATAAAGTAGCTAATAGCTACTAAGTTAGCGTAGATTATTTATAAATAGGTTAAGTACTATTTTAATACCCTAGAGGGTATTATTAATAACTAAGATAAGCTCCTTACTAGCTAATTTTAAGAGGGATTTATAAGAGAGAGGGCTATTAAGCGCCGCCTCTCTACTATATATTACCCCTAGACTAATAGGTAGTTTAAAAGGATATACTAGATATTAGAGAAGTACTTATAAGTATACGCTAGCGACTTGCTATAAGAATAGGCTATCTAGTTACCTAAGGCTAAGTTTATATATAATAATAGTTACTATAGCACTACTAGCTACTTACTAATAGAGGCCTTATATAGCTACTACCCGCGTATAATAAAATATATAACCCCTATAAATAGGGTTATAGTATAAGGTATAAGGGAGCGAATTAAATATATTTTAAGGCTTTATAAGAGGGCTTAGGAATAGTAGTAGAAAGCTACTAAGGCGTAAGCTAAGTATTATAACGCGAGGTATAAGGAATAGGCCTACTATTAGAGATAAGTTATTAGGCTATTAATAAAGAACTTCTAGTTTAAGAATAAAAAACTAGCGCCTAGGTTTATATAAGTAGCTATTATAGAACTAGTTAGTATATAAGTATATAAAGTCTATCTACTACTATAGTACTAAAGGATATATAATATATTCTTAGTTACCTTACTAAAGCTATAGGATAATAACTAAGTAAGTAATAAGGGCTTGCTTAAATACTTAGAGCTTAAGGATAAGCTAGAGGAATAAGAGGTAAAAGAGATCGTTATATAATAAGGCGTTAGTAATAATATATAATACTTAGTTAAGTAAGTAGGATAGCTTATAGAATATAATATATAAAAGCCTATAGAGAACTTAGCAAACGTATAAGAGGCTATTCGTAAGTTTAATAAATAATATAAGAGGGTTTATAAGAAGTAGGATAACTAGTTACTAAACCTACTATAATAGGTTAGTAATTATAAACTAGGAGACTATAAAATAGAAGTTAAATTAGAAGTAAAACGTTAATTAAATTAAGCGGCGAATTATTACTAATATTATAGTAAAAAGAGGTATTATCCTATAAAAGGGGAAAAGAGCTAACTATTTAATTAGTTATTAATTTCTTAGGATAGCTACGGGGGTAACTACTATAACTACTATAACTACGAGTAGTATTACTATAACTACTATAGCGACTAGTTACTAAACTAGCGCTATTAGTATCCCTACTATTACTACCTATAAGCTAACTACTAGCTAACTCGCTACTAGCGCTACTACCCGACTCGCTACTAGAATTATTACTATTAGAGATAGTAATAGTAACCTTAGCTCTCTTAGTCTTCTTTACTAACTCTTTGCTATTACTTTAGCTATACTTAGTAGGGGTTTGAGGGTAGGAAGCGTAGGAGATAGGGCGAGCACTAGTAATAGTAATAAAGCAGGAGGGATTATTATTAGTAATATACTTAGCGAGGTTTTCTTAAAGCTCCTTATAAAACCTAGGGAAAAAGGTAATATTATACTTATAGGTATATATAGGGATTAGCTTTATTAAAAGATTATTAAGTAGGTAGTCGATCTTATTATAGAGGTAGTTAATAGGACTATTATTATAAATATATAGTAGCTAGGCGGCGTTTAGGCGCTAAAGAATATTAACGCTATTATAAAGGGTACTAACCTAAAAACTAATAGTTAGTAGGATATAATTAGCAAGGGAATAGCGAGTAATAGCCTATATAGACTAGGATATTAAGTATAAGGTACTTATAGATCGAGGTAAGCTCCTAGAGCTAAAGCTGCTCTATATTATAGCTATTACTACTAGTAATAAGATTATAGATAAGCTTAGTAATAGACCTCTATACTACTAAATAGTTACTAAGTATAGCTAGAATATAATAATAATTAAGAGGGGTTAGAATACTATTACGCTACTAGATCTAGATCTAGTAGAATATCTTCTAAGTTATCTAAGCTACGCCCTAAAGCTCCTAAGGGACTTGAAAAACGTTAATATATAATAACCTATTATCGAATTAGTAGAGATTTATAGTAGCGTATTTCTTCTTATTAAAGTTATAATAGACGTATTTTTACACGTACTCGCTATATATATAGTAAAGGTAGATAATATCCTAATATATTTTATAGAGATAACTAAAGTAAGGATAGCTACTATTAGTATTACTAGTAAGATCGCTAGAAGGAATCTCAGGATTATAAAGGTATTTTATAAGAACTACGCTTATATATATAATATAAGATATTATAAAGAGCTATTAGTAAGAGGCTAGAAAGGGATATAAGCGAGATTAGAAGAGAAGAAAAGGAAAGGGAGAGAACTTAATAATTATAATAAAAGCTTATAAAATAAGTATTAAAATAGGAGAGGTAGCTAGACTAAAAAAGATTATAAAGAGGAGAAATTCTAACTAGGTTAGAGACCTTAAAAAGAAGACGCCTTTTTATATTTTAAGTCGCTAGGTAATAAGGCTAAATAATTACTAGTTAATTTACTATTAAATAGTTATATAACTATTAGTAACTAATTAAAAAATAATAATAATAATCAAAATTTAAGAATACCTATAACGCGCTAGGAAAACGAAAATATATTATTTACTATAACTACTTAGATCTAGCGTAAAGGGCGAGAGTAAATAACATAATAAAGGCATAGAGATACCGCTCTATAGTTAGTAATAATATCCGCGACGATATAGAGCTATATTACCCTACTAGTACGCCTTAGGGACTAAGGCTTTAGAGGGGGGGGTAAATATAAGGAATAATAGTAGGTATAGGGTATAGAGCTATGCTATTAGTAAAATATCGGCGAATTAGTAGTAAATATGCTTACCCTTAAGAAAACTCTATAAGCTAGAGACTTAGAAGGTTAAGTAATAGTCTAATATAACTACGCATACCTACGTTTTAGTATTCTAGCCCTTCCTAGTTTAGGCCTATAGCTATACTCTTATATATATAATATATAAAGGTTATTACTTATAGTAGTATATCTAGCGTATAAGGCTTAAGACTTAGTACCTTAAGTAGCTCTCTTTATAAGCTAGTCTTAAATCTAGGTAAGGGTTAACTTAGGGTTATTCTAGAATAACTATATTATATTATTAAGGGTAAGGGTAATCTTCTAGCCCTTGCCTAGGTAATTATAGTTAATAACGAGGAGGTTAGGGAACTTTTATAATTTAGTAATAGCGCTCTAGGCTAAGCTCTTATATCCCTTAGTATTAAGGTTTATAAATAGGCCTTTAATAGGCTGCTTATATATAGGTTTATTTAGGTTAAAAACCTTTAGGTCCTTATATAGGGGGGTATTATAGTTAGGTAGCGTAGTATATTAGTATTAAAAGGCCTTAATATAAGGCTCTAGAAGCCTTCTAGTATTAAGCATAAGCGTAGTTATAGCTTTATAACCGCGGCTAGCTAGTTAGGTCTTATTTAGTATATTATTATAAGGTAGAGGGGGGGTATTAATCAAATTCAGGTCGGTTAGGGCATAGATTAGTTAGCTTAGCGCTTAGTTAGGTGCTATACTCGCGTCGGTTAATTAATAGGGTAGGGATAGTAATAGTTAATTAAGATATTATACTTCTATCTCTAGAGAATAGGTAGAGGAACGTAGAATAGTATTATAAATAGCGAATAGGCGAAGGTTAGTATACTTTAATTACGCTATATTAAGTAGATTCTATATTAAAGAAGGGAAAAGTCTAACTATAGGCTAGCGTAGCTAGCGAAGGCTAAAGAGTCGCTTAGTAATTATATAACTCGCAAGTCACGTGATCCGAAATTCAAGTAGGTCTAACCCAGTGCCGTGACATTATAGAGATCTCTACCTCTTTAGCCTTATATTTCTTAGGTATTATATTAGTATTATTCTTTTTAACCTAGAGTAGAGGGCTTTCTTAATTATAAGTTAAATAGCGAGGATCTCCTCCTAGATATTATTAGGAACTAATAGTAAAGTACTAGGGAGGTACTAGATAACTTACCTTATTCTTAGTATACTATACCTAAATATTAGGCTTAGAGTAGCCCTTATCTATTAAGCGCTTAAGCTTATTAATAGCGCTTATTATATAATAAGTAAGCTATATAAAGTTAGTAGCTAAGGACTAGAAAGTAATAAGTAAAGCTTATATTAATATAAGCCTTTTTATTACTTATTTTAATATAACGCTTATATTTAATAGAAGTATTTAAAAATAAATAAATTAGTAATACATTTATAACTTAGTAAGTAATTAAAAACCTAAAGCTAGTAAAGTATTAGATAAGTACTAGCTAAGGATTATATACTTATTCTTACTCTTAAAGTATATAATTAAGCTTATAAGGAGCTTAAGCTTAGTATTTATATTCTTAGGTAGCTCCTACTTTACCTATACTAAGAGGTAGTAGTAGTAAGAGCACGCTTAGAGCTTACTTATTATAAGGATACTAGTAGTATCTAGTATATTAGTAAGGTAGGGGGTAGTATTAGGGGTATTAGTAGTGGTAGAAGATATAATAATAGATTTATTATATAGAAATTAAGATAAAGTTATTAATAGGGGAGCAGGGGGCTAATAGTAAGTTATTAGTAGTAGTATTAATATTATAAATCTAAAGAAATAAGAAGGAGAGATTTTAATAAAGCGAAATTTTAAATAATATCTATATATATTTTAACTTAATATCTATATATATTTTAACTTAATATTAAAACTAAGCTTTTATATAATTAAAAGGAGAATAATCTCTAGATTATTATATTATTTAGCTTTAGCTAATTTTATCAAATATAAGGAGGTATTAGATAACTACTAGATAACTACTAATAACCCCCTATATTATAATAAAGACCTTCTTTATCCCTAGAGGGAGAATATCTTTATTACTCCTATAAAGATATTAAAAATATAATAATAAATAGAAAATATAATAATTCTAAGAGTAAATTTAAAATAATAAAAATAAGCTTAAATAATAATATATTTTAGTATAACCCCCTAAAAGAAAGAGTAACTCTTATAAGGGAACTTAGCTATAATTATTTAAATAATTCCTAAATAATCCTAGACTTATTTAATAAAACTATAAGAGTAATTAGAATATAAGTATATCCTTATTACTAGCTTATTACTCCTCTAAGCTATAAAGTCCCTTAATACCTAGGTATAAGAGCTATAAAAATAGCTAGGGTAGAGAACAAGTACCTTATTATTACGAGGGTATTTAATAAGAGGTTGCTATAATACTATTTATTTAAGCTAAAGAGGAAAAGGGGAAGTTTTCCTCTCTAGTAGAGATTTCGCTAGTTTATAGGAAATAACTAGGTAAGCCCTAGGTAAGCCCTAGGTAGCTCTTTAAGATAGTAAACCTAGGTAGAAGCCTAGGTAGGCTTAACCTAGGTATAGCTTATAATACTATCCCCCCTCCTAGCTAGTCCCCCCTAGGCGTAGGCTAGGTTACTATTATTATTTATAACTAGCTTATATAAGGCTTTATATTTATCTACTATAATAATCTTTATAATAGCTTCTATAGGCTCCTAAGTAGGCTTTATATACCCCTCCTACTTAACTAGGACCTCGCGCCTCTACCCTTAGCTAACTACCTTCTATTATATTATATATATCTCCTCTATATACTACTTAAATCTGCTATTATTAGCTATAGTTAGTAGTAGCTAGGGGTCTATCCTTATCTTTATAAGTAAGGGGTCCTCTAGTACCCTCTAGAGGAGGTCTATATAGAACCTCGGGTAGATATTACTAAATATATAAGCCTAGGACTCCTACTATAGTATATTTATAATATAACTATAATAGCTTCTTACTAAGCCTAAGGCTCCTATAGTTAGCTATTAAAAGCTAAACCTTATTACCTACTTAGTACTCCTCTATAGGTATCTTATACTAGTTTATATTCTCCTTGTTATACTACTAGGTAGCTATAATACTTACTTAGACGAAGTCTACTACCTCCTATAGTCTTATTACTAGGAGGGTAGCTATAATATCCCTAGAGGGGGTCTCCTTTACTATATTATTTATAATAAGTATAGGGTTAGTATAATACTTATATTCTATAAAGAATAATAAGAGCTTAGTTATATTATAAACCTTATTATAAAGCGCTAGCTAAGTAGTAGGTAAGAGCTACCCCTAGTTATCCTATACCTAGGTTATAAATACTCATAAGATAGCTTATATCTCCTAGTTCTACCTCTTAGTATTACTATTAGTTTATAAGTAGTATATAATACTTAATAGCCTCCTTATACTAGTAACGTAGTAGAATTTAGCTTAGAAGTAGCTTACCTAATTAGAGCCTTAATTACTAATAATACTATATAAGAACTTATAGAACTAGAAGTAAGAGGTAAGGAACTAGTAGGTATAAGCTTCTACTTTTATAGTACCTATCTCCTCTAGTATTACTAACTTACCTAGCTTATTTATTATAACTTATAAATATTAGCTAGCGTTATCCTTTATAAGTAATAAGTTTATAATAAAGTCTATTAAGAGGTCTAAGTATAAGCAGGTAGGTATTAGTAGGGGCTTTAGGAAGCCCCTCTTAGCTTACCTATAGATATATATCCCTTTATAGATATTATAGTTCCTTATAAATCTCAATACTATTTATAATTATCCTAGCTAGTAGAACTACTAGCTTACTATTTCTAGCGTGCTATTATAACTTAAGTAGGTAGTTAGATTTAAGTCGTAGCTCCACTAAATAATCTTTATATAGAGCTCGCTTAGTAAATTATTATTATTCTCCCTACTAGGTACTTATAACCTCCCTCTAAATATTAACCTCCTATAACTATTAATATTATACTTACTAATTTAAACCTTAGCCTTAATATCTAGTAGGAAGCTCTAAAGCTAGTAAATAACTATATAATATATAGCTTTATATATTATATCCTTCCTTATAATTTCTATCTATAATACTTATAACTCAGGGTTGCTATTAAAGACTATAATATCTAGGATATTAGTATAGCCCTTTTAACTTCTCCTTACTAGGGGGCTAGCTATAAGGTCCCTATAGGGGTAAGCGCGGTCTAGTATTAGCTATAAGACCCTCCCTTATTTCTACTTATTATCCTACCTTTATAATATATCCTATTCTCTCTAAGAGAGGGTATTAGGAGCTACTACTTCCTTACTATAGTAGTATTTAATAATAAAGTTATATTAGGATAGCTCCTCTATTCACTAGCTCTAGCGCGCTATAAGGCGCTATTTCTTTATAAAATATTTAAGCTCCTAGTAATTAGTTAATACCTTAAAAGTAGTTATATTATATAGCTCTATTTTCTATATATATAAGTAAGAAAGAACTACTAGGAGCTTGTTATTATAAATAAGGTAGTTATACTCTATAGGCGAGAGCTTCTATAAGTAGAACGCTATAGGACGCTAAGTACCCTCTAGGTTAACTTATAAGAATACCCCTCTTAATATAAATCTTATATAGTTAGTTTTAATAATAGTTTTATTTTTTAAATTAAATTAGTAGAATACTAGCTAGGTATTAAAAAGCTACTTAAGCTATAAGAAGGCTTATTCTTAGTTATCTCTTTATTAGAATATTATATTTTTCCTAGTAAGTAGTATAAGTAGTCTAATAATATCCTTATATTCTAGTATAAAGATATTATAATAGTTTATGAACCTTAAGAAGCTCTAGACCCCCTTTAGGGAGATAAGGGGTAATTACTTAGTAATTACCTAGATTTTCTTAGGGTTATAAGAAAAACCCTCTCCTATTATTATAATAAACCCTATATACTTAACCCTCTTAACTAAAAACTCGTACTTTATAGGGTTAAGGTCTAGCCCTATATCTACTAGCCTCTAGAGGACCTCCTAGACCTTCTTCTCGTAGTTTTCCTTTATTCTATTAGAGTAAATTAATATATTATTTATATAAGTAGTAATAAAGTTATTAAGGAAATCTTATAAGGTATTATTAATATATTACTAAAAGCTAGTAGAGATACTAGTTAGGTTAAATAAGTAAACTACTTACTTAAATAACTTATATTAGGTATAGAATATAGTTCTCTCTTAATACTCCTTTATTACCTTTAACTTATAAAAAGCTATTATTATATCTAGTTTAATATACTACTTAGCTATACTTACTTAATATAATATTATAGAGATTAGTAAGAGGGGGTAGTAGTCTTTCTTAAGAATTATATTAAAAGCCTTATAGTTAATATAGAAGTAAATTCCTCCCCCTAGCTTCTTTATAAAAAGTATTAGTACTATAGTAAATAAGCTACTAGCTTTAATAAACCCCTTATTTAGGAGGTCTTATAAGGTCTTTTCTAATACTAGTAGCTTTTCTCTTAATATATTATAAAGGGGGCCCTAAGGGAGTAATAGCTCCTTTCTATTTAGTTTTAGTATAAGGTTAATCTAGTAATCTACCCCTAGTTACTTAGGGGGTAATAAGTAAGCCTTATTAGAGTTAAATAGGTTAGGAAACTCCCTTAAAACCTAGCTAAGTAAATAATATTATTAATCCTCTTTTAGTTTTAGGTTTAAGCCTTTCTTAATATTAATTAAGCTAATAGCTTATATTAGTATCTCTATAATACCCTCCTAGTACTTACTTTATTATCTTATTAGGTATTAGTATATTATAGAAAACGAGGGTATATTAAGGAACCTTATAGCCCTTATTTCCTTTATAAGGGGCGTTTCTTCCTAATCCTTTAAATATAGCCTAACTTATCCCCTCTTATAATATACTTAGTAAGCTATAGTATTATAAATAACCTAGTTCTATTCTATTTCAGGGCGCTTTAAGAGGATACTAAGGTCTAAGCTATTAACTATATATATAAAGATATACTAGGTATAGCTACTTATTTCTAGGTTAAACGCTACTATACTTAATATATTACCTAGTAATAGCTTACTAAGTATATACCCCCTTATAAGTTAGTATCTCTTTTTAATATATAGAAAGTAAAAGTATTAAGCTAGGGAAAAGTTAATTATTTTATAAATATTACTTATAGTATTTACTAGAATATAAGCTAGATATCCTCTATTAACTCTAACTTAAATAATAATAAGCTTATTATTAGCTAATTATTCCTATTTATATTCTTCCTAACTTAATATCTCCTCTTTAATAAGCTTTAGGGCCTAATTTTACTCTAGAGTTAGTCTTTTCCTAACTCCTTATCTTCTTCTAAGGAGTTAGCTATTACTTAGTAGTTATTTATAACTTTATAATATATTAGTTCTTTTTTTAAGGTCTTTGTTTTTATACTAAGTAGCTAGTCTTTCTTATTAGAGTAGCGCTAGGTAATATAGCCTCTAGCTTTATAAGTATAATAGGTATAGGGGTTCCTTATACCCTTCTAAAGCTATTGGTATTATACTAGGGAGGTACCTAAGGAGGATTTAGAGTTTTAATAGTTATAATATCTTATCTCCTTAACTTATAAGATATATATAGCTCTAGTTATATAAATATCCCCCTTAGTATTTTTAATAATAGGTCTCTAGTAAGTTACTAAGTAGTTACTAGAGACCTTCTAGCGCTCTACTTTCTATATAATACTCTAGACTTTTAAGAGCTAGCTATTATAATTCGCTAGTAAGTTAATAGTAATTAGCTAATCCCTTAGCCTAGGGGTAAGAGAGGCCTCTAGAAATAAGATCTAGACTTAATTAGGCTAATTTATATTACTTATATTGGCTAATATTTACTTAAATCTTAATAAGAAAGTTACTAGGGATTTATTCTCTTTCTACTAGAGGGTTTATAATTAGATTATAGCTTATAACTAGATATTTAGGTCCTTATATATCTAATCTAAGTAAGCTATAAAATCTATAGGGTTATATTCTCCCCTACCCCCCCTAGCTCTATAGAAAGTAGAGATTACTTATTAAAATATAATATTTAAATAGGAGTTAATAAGGTATTATATCTCTATATCTATAATATAGAACGCCCTATTTATAGTAATCTTATACTTTATCTATTATACCTAGGTAGTATATTCCTTTTACTTACCTAAGAATTCTAAGGATAGGGGTAGTAGCTTCTAGCATATTATACTAGGTATTACTAGTACCTTATTAGTAGTACTTATAGGGGTTTATATAGCTATATATTAGCTATTTCCCTACTTAATCTCCTATAACTATTATTAGAGGGACTTTATTACTACTATTAAATTTACTTATAATAACTTATTTTAAATTCTAGCTATATTATTATTAACTATCTTACTAACTAATAGGGAGTAGTGCTTAACTTATTATTATTATTATAATAATAAGGTTAAATATATAAGGGGTTAAACCTAAGTTTATTTAATAAGAAGTTATTATAATATTATTTTATTAAACTAAAGAGGATAAGGGGAAGTTTTCCTCTCTAGTAAAGATTTCGCTAGTCTATAGGGAATAACTAGGTAAGCCCTAGGTAGGCCCCGGGTAGCTCCCTAAGGTAGTGAACCTAGGCAGAAGCCTAGGTAGGCTTAAGCTAGGCGTAGCTTATAATAATTATTAGTTAATTACTCCTCTAAGCTACCTAGCTATCTAAAGAAGAGTTATATAGCGATAATAAGGAATATTAAATTCTAAATTTATAAAAACTAAAAGCTATAAAATCCTATAAAGAAGTATTAGATACTCTCTAGGTAGTTACTAAGTAAACTAATCTAAGGGTAGACTAGTTTAGAAGAAGGGGATTATATTATAAGCTAGGATAATATTATAGAGAAAAGGGCTTAATAAGCTAAGTAAGGAAATCTATAGGAGTTAGGAGATATAAGGAGGTATTAGGTAACTATTAGATAAGCTTTCTAGCCCTTACCTAGTAGACTAGAGGGCTAGATAAGAATATTTAACCTTAGCTATACCTAACTATACTAACTCTATTACTCTGCACCGCCCCTGTGTATAATAGTGGTCTATGAAGCTCTGTCGAGTGAGATGAGCTATATCGCGCAGCAAAACGCGACATGCGTCGAGCGGCGTAACTGGTCCAGTGTTATCTGCAGGTTGTCGGGTGGAAATCCACGAGAGATTGCAAGAATACCGGCCCTCGCAAGACACGGCCGGTGTCTTTCTTCTTTTCGCGATGAACGATGCTAGACTCTCCTCATCCGCCGATCAACGGCCTGCCATCCGCAGTTCCTCGCAAACTGAATCGATCCAATTGGGCCGATATCGCGGTCACTAAGAGTTCGCGGTGAAGACCCTCGGCAGAGTAGACCTACTCTGCCCTGGGAGCCGGTATATGATAAGCCAAAGCGTCCCTGTCAAATGTCTATTCTACGCCAAGGAGAAGTCCCAAGGATAAATCGCACGTCAGAGCACATGTGGTGCTTTACCAGAGTCTGGAAGCAGCTGGAAACTAAGGGATGGGAGATTGATGTATTGACGCTGACTAGGAGTTTTGAGCCATCTGTGCCAACACAGAACACCAATGGTTCTGTTCACGACGCATGTTTTCCATTCGTGATCATCTAAGCGCTTAGACGGTGATGTACATAGCTGCGGTCGCTCGGGCGCCTGGGCTTTTAGAGTAGGCTCGCATGACATTTTATTCGAGACTTGAGACTAACCACAATCTCAGCAACCGGACGGTCAACACAGCCAAGAGAAAATGAATGAAGGCCAATGCCGTGTTGAATGGCTGACGGCCCTGCTTGAAGCGCAGACTGGGTGTCGCCAGGTGACTCTACTGTCCTTGTGAGATCTGATAAAAGTCTGTTGAGCATGAGCAAATACAAGTACAATGTAGATTCCCAATGACTGTTCTCCTTTGGCGATGCTTTCGTCCCGGCTGCTTGTCATCACTGCGATCACGGTGCACCAACGACACCAAAGAGATGGGGAGCGCGCCGGGCCATTGCCGCAGAACCCGTCGGTGCGTGCGGCCGATTTCCCGCCGCTAGCGGGTTTGCTTCCACGGGACTGGCGGATATTATCGCCTTTTGAACCTCCACGCTGGCGAAATTCAGGGTTGGGCTTAGAAATACATAACACCGGTAAGCAGGGCCATCTTTTTCACAACAAACCTGGTTGACGATGTTTCCGACACTGAATCAAATCTTCCGCTGGGGCTATATCTGAACTGCTTCGAAGCTTTTGTCTCCAGCGAGCCGATTCTGCAAGTTCTTTTTCCCTCGGCCTGCACTGGGTTCAATGCCGATAAAGGTCTGGGACGCTCTCAAGAAAGCTCTTCTGGCCAGGGCGCTTATGAGTTTCTTGTGGCTGTCATGATATGATTAGCTTTGTTAACCTTCCTTCTCCAGCCGGCCTGGCCGCCGCCAAGAGCTCCGTGCTTCGCGGCGGCATACCGAGATACTTTCACGCAGCTTCAGACACTTTCCTCATCCCTAGATGTGTGGGCAGAGCGTGAACTCTTCAACTGAAATATCAAGACCGAATGACGGCCATCCGTATCTCCAACATGTTCTAAAGCTAAGCTGACTGAGGATGGCTGACTGAGGATGGCGGTCTGCGACTTCAGTACCCTGCCGAGCAAGCCAGAGCACTCCAGGAGCCTGAGGGACCTGGAAATTTCACAGTCCCGGCATGCGAGAAGATCTGCAGGATAGGACAAGAACAGGAGCTGAGGACGATGTCAGCACAATTTTCCAGGTCGGTTCTGTTGTTTTCAACTCGACTGCTAATCTGTCACTCAGGAAAAAGCACCAACACGTAGATTATGGCATTTGCGAAGCAGACCGAGGATCAAAGACGTCGACTTACTTTTTCTTCTGAGGGGTTTGACATCCCCTTGACCGAGTCCCCAGCGAGCAGGAGAGAAGTTTCATGTGAACTTAGGGAAATAGAGGTCTGAAGGAAAAGGGTTTGACATGCACCAAACAATATCGGCAGCTAAGGCTCGCAGCATGCGGCCTTCATAGCGATGATGTCAAACTCGCAGCCAGCGCCAGTTCTGGACAAATTGGGCCAATATTCCCACCAGGAAACCTGGTGGCCTCCAATGCGCTCTCAACCAGGCCTGCATGCTGCGCTGCGGCCGTAACGAGTTATTTACGCTTCCACGTCGCATTGGACCGGGTGTCTCAGTCGACTCGCTTTGGTTTCCGCGTGGGAAAAGGATTGTAAGGTTAAGTGTTGCGGGAGCACCCGTCTGGGGTTGTGGGTTGGCAGGGACACGGCCCTTCGGAGACGACGGAGACATGCAGCCTGCCAGTCCGCCACACCAAGAACCGATCGTCTAGTCGACTTCAGCGAGTTTCCTATTCCTTGCCCATGCCTTTCACGACCAAGCCATTCGGGAACGATCCTGGGGGCACAGAGACGATCGGCGGGCACTTCGGACGGGCAAGCATAGTCTAATGGCGCGGCGCAACCCTACCTACCAAAAGGCAAAACTGGCTTTCAGGACCCCTCCTTTCAGCTGTTCCTGGTGGCATCGGGCATGCAGCCGCCTTGATTGGACGAACATGCGTCCTAGTAGCTGCTCATACCGGAGCCATCAGCTTGAACCAATAAGTCACGGGCCCTCAAGCCGGAGACTTATGCAGGTGCGGTATTGCCAGGTACGGGGAGCGTGACAACGGACCACTGGATTCGTCCATCATGATCAGGAGCTTGGCTGTCGAGGAGCGCCGGCCAGAACACTGTGAGAGTCTTCGGCTCGTCGCTCCGCAAACCCACCAAAGACCCACCACGGCTCCAGCCGGATCGGGCTAGATCGGACCTCCGAAAGGCCCAGTCATGCGGGGGGATCCACACGGGAGGCGCGCTTCCTGTTAGCCGAGCCACTGGGGCTGCTCGAGTCGTGCATGAAAAGCGGGGGGCCGGTCTGCTAAAGTACTGCGGTACAGGTGTGGCTTGCGGGGAAGGATCGGGAAGGGAAAGAGGGAAGGAGCAGCCCAGGCAGTGGCAGGGAGGAGCGTGTGACTTTCTGTTTTGGATCGCCTCATTCCGAGAGTTGACGTCTTCCCGTCTCTTGCGCACTGAGGCGAGGACCCCGATCAGGCCAGGCCAGAAAGACGATCAAGAACACATATCAAGGAAAGAGGACGAGACCTCGCAGTCGATCGGTTCGCCCTCAGCGTCTCCTCCACGACCCGACCTCCGTCCGTCCTTCTCTTTCGATCTTGCATCCAACAATGAGATACTCAACAGCATGCTCGGCCTGTCGGTAAGTGTCCGTCGACCTTCCTCCAAGCTTTCTCGCGATCCACCTCTCTCTATGCCCAAGGTAGCAGATGAGACTCAGCTAGCTCACCATCGTGATGACAGCGCCCGGCGGCGCAAGTGCGAGGTGCCTCTTGGCGGCGGCCAATGCACATACTGCGCGGCGCAGAACGTCGCCTGCTCTCGCGCGGGATCAATCATCCAACCCAAGGCCGTCCCAGTCAGTCCCGTATCTGTGGCCACGCCCAGGACGCCCAGCGTCACCGACATCATGGTCGCGAGCACTCCGACAATCACTCCGGCCGCTGCCGTGTCCGACAAGGCGCTTTGCTCCGAACTGGTAGAGCTGTACTTCAGGTACATTCATGACCAGCTCCACTCGCTCTTCCATCGACCCAGCTTCATGCTGGATCTTCACGAGGGCAACGTCCCACTGGCATTGGTGTACGGAATGATGGCACTATCAGCAAGGTAATCGATTCCCCGCATGATTGTCCGTTGCGAGACAAAAGCTGACCGGGGCCAGGTTCTCCTCGAATCCCATCTTTAACGGAATTGCCCCCATATCCAGGGGAGAGCTCTTCGCCAACGAGTGCAATCTGCTTCTCAATCTCCGAGACGTATCCCTCACAAGTATTCAAGCATGTGTTCTACTTGGCGCTTACTCCATTGTCGAGGGCGAAGCAGGCGCCGAAAGCGTTCTTTACTCAGCGGCTTGCAGGATAGCAAACTATCTGGATCTCCCGAATCTCCCTACCCCTGACCCCTTGCAGCGGGAAATCCACATCAGAGGTAGTCGATTCAAATAACATCAAGGTCTCCGCTAACGCTTGCAGTGTATTGGTCACTATGCATGATTGATGTTTGGTCATCCACTGGTGTTAATCTGCCCCGTCTGATGGACCGCCGCATGGATGTCCCACTGCCGATGAACGAATCAACGTTTCTCAACATGACCCGCGCGAACAACAACCATTTTGATTTCATTCTCTCGCCAAATCGGGAAGACTCCCTCATTGCTCAGATGATCAAACTCAACAGCATCCTCCTCAAGGTCAACGACGCCATCAAGTCGCTGACATCAGACTCGACGGTAAGCAACATCGACGAAACCGTGTCTACGCTCGCCCAAGAGCTCGGGGCTTGGGAACTCGAACTTCCCGAGAACCTTCGTGATACGCCCAGCAACCTCCACTCCTTCGCCGCCCAGGGTCTCGGTCGCATCTTCATTGCGGTCCACACCGGCCATTATCATTACAGCCAGCTGCTCTTCTACCAATACCTCGACGAGGTACAGCGCTTCCCGGCCTCACCAACGGCACAGATCTTCGCCAGGGAATGCAAAGAGAATGCGATCTCCATGTCGCGCATCATCGATCTGGCGAACACAACGCCCGGGTGCGATGCCAAGTTCAACATGCTCGGTCACATCATCGTCATCACCTCCTCCATATTTATCCACACCCTGCTTTTCGAGACCGACGAGGCTGAAATATCCAACGCCCGCGCCACACTGGAACGCCACTTCAATACTCTGGTTGCGTTGCGTGTGTACTGGCCCGGGCTGGAGGTCTGTTTTGTCCGACTAAAGACGTTTCATGAGCTTTGCCGCAAGAGCATGAACACAAGCTATCGCATGGACCGCTGGATGTTGAGATTTCTCACAGAGTTTGCACGGCCCATCGACGAGAAAGAGCGCGACGAGGACGGCAATATGGACTTGGATCGGTGGAGTGTGGGCAACATTGGCATTAGCCCCGAGAACTGGGCATAATGTAGATCCATACCAACCATCAACGCCTTCGAGCGCCTTTGAACCGGCATGGAAGCGGACTACGCGCCTTTGATCCGTCATCACGTGGAACAACAGGAGGTAGCCCCATGTCCTCCGCAGTCTTGCATCGGGATCCTTCACCGGAACGCCCGTCGGAAGTCGGAGGCAACCATCTGCACAAGTGTCACCGTTTGCAAGAACATGCCCCGATAGGCTCCAGCTATCGACCGGCAACGGAACAGCAGGACGGAGGGAGACCATCCACCCCCGTCGCGAAACCCCGCATATCCACCTGGAGCGGGGTGCGCTTCTCCAAGCTGAAGCGGTCCACCGAGGCTGCCCTAGACCGCACCACCTGAGTCATGTTCTGTCAAGTTGATCCGCAGCCTGCCGCCAGCCACTACGCATGTTCGCAATGCGCATGTTGCCATCTGGCCGTGTCGGAGCCCACGATCTCCAGCCAATCTGGTCTAAGGCATGCGAAAAGGTCGGTGGTTTATGCGAACGAGAATCTACGTCCGGCATCTTTGGATTATACTTAACTGTTGTATATACATTCAACTGAATGCATGCGAGCATTAGGTCCTATACAGGACCATACGTAATCCCTCAATGCACACGAGAAATTCAATACCGTCAAAGTACTTCGCGCGTGGTGGGTTTTTTTGGATTCTTCGATGCGGTCTCACAAGAGGAGCCATCTAGGAGACTTTTTCTTTTATAATTTCGAGATTAGACGCGGATTCTTCTCTGCGAGTAGCGGAAGGTGGGAAGGAGGGAAGGGTGGCTTTTTACCTCGGGGATAAACCAGATCAGACAGATTACGATGGCGGGGATGACGTAGAAGAGACCGAACGGGGTCCTGTAAGCACGGCTTTTGGAATCGAGAAGTGTTGCGGCAGATGGAGTTGATGACGAGGCCGCCGAGGCCGATGGCCAGTTGATAAGTTCCCACTACCATACCGCGAACCGGTGCCGGGACGATTTCGGATTGGTAGACGGGCGAGAGCTCGAAACCGACGTAGACATCTGTGCAAAAGAGTTCAGTTAAACCCGCGTTCAAATGTTTTTTTTTTTCCTTCTGGAGATTCTCGTTGCGTACGTACGGTCAAGGATTAGACCCATCAAGATTTGTTCCTTCTTGGTGGACGTGACCACGACCGTGGCGCCGATCAGAGCGTAGACGCTCATGACGAACATTGTCGTCCGGCGGCCGAAGCGAGCACTCGTCAAACTTCCCATAACAAGCCCTTGCACCAGGCATCATCGTAAGCAAAGTTTACAGTCTTCTTCTCCTCCCCAAAGTGAGAAGAAGAAAGCTACGAACCGGCAGCAAATCCGACGTACTTGAGACTATTCAGCGATGAAAGGGGGTAGGTCGAAATCGCCCACGTCTTCTTCGCCCGGTCGTACTCGCCAAACCGCCGCTCGAAGGCGTCCATGGCCTGTGTCGAGGTGAAGGCCTGGTTGTCGAAGCCATAGTTGAGCTGCGAGAGGGCGGTCCGACTCGTCTCCGGCAATCGTCGCCAAGGCAGAAGCAACCTTAAAGGACCTTAGAGACAAGCTTACGAACTTTCTCGACCACATGCCTTCCCAAATCAGACCGATCGAGCTCAGCATGTTTTCTTACTCAACTACGCCCGAGTTCTCTGCCTATATTACGCTGAACTCATGGTATCTACAATCCTGCTGCGATCTATACCGAACCTGATACCCTGGGCACGCCCGAGAGAGTGCGTCGGCAGGCTTCATCTCCAAGGCATCACCAGACTTTGTCTCCACCTGGCGTGCTTTGGCCGTCTCTCACGCTTTGCGCCTGGCAAGGATGTGGAAACATCTCCGAGCCTTGAGGTCCAAAGAGGCGCTCCACTCCAAGCAGACTCGTATACCTACCGGGCTTGGATATTGGCAACATGGTCCATCAATGTACCAAGACGCTTCTCACCGCTCGTCGTTACGGTCTCTACGAGAACCTCATCGACCCAATCACCGGCTCATCCGTCGAACTCGGCGACGACGCCGTGGGCGCTCTCTGCCAAAGTAACGTTGCACTGCTCGACGACATGTCGAACATCGTGCCCATCATAGCAGTTCTGCAACAAGACGTCAAAAAGATGATCGAGACTGAGAACCAGAGCAGTCGCCTCACGGTTGAGAGCCCCAAAGATGCGGCCCCCGTCAGCAGCGAAGTTCAACGCAGCACACTTCTCAGCAGATATCATCCCCTGTCCCAAAGCTTCGACGCGGACGCCAAAACAGTCGACGAAATCGCGATTCAACACTTCGACTCACCCCGGCTATCCAACCGATCCCTGGGCGCCAGTCAAGGCGATATCGCAATGGCTGACGCAGAACGCGACTCATCTCAGTTCGATATGAGTGGCGAGTTGAGTTGGTTTCTGTCAAGCTATCTCGACTCGGATCCAGCGACGTTGGGGTTTCCAGCAGCCTCGTGATCGACGCTCCAATGCCGCGAGAGTAAAGTCGACGGCAGGAGGGGGAAGTCAGAGAGAAATCCAACACCCCATCCATCCCGGCCACCAGAGAGCTATTGGGCCGTAGGGGGGAGACAAACAGTTCTGCAAGCACGCAAGACGGGGGCCAAGATGATGTTCAATCCCGGAAGTGGACCCCCTACCGCATCTCGCCAGATCTCACTTGTTGAGATACGTCCTATAGGGCCATATTTATAGTTACTAAAGAGCTTGATCTATTATAACGAGAGTAGCTATAACGTAGTCGCTTATAACCACGGTTAGAGGAATAACCCTAGAATAAGGTTACTCCGGAGCTAATATTAGTTATATACCGCGCTAGGAACGGGTGATACTAAAGGTATTATAATATACCCCCCTAGATATAGCTATAGCTAGAAAAACGCCTAATTACGTAGTATCCTTTAAAATACTTAAAAATAAAGTAGTATATTAATAAATAACCTATTAATAAGCCTATTAATAAAAGAGATAATAAAGTAAAGTTATTTATATTAGGTATAAGCGAAGTATAAATAGTCGTAGTTTTCTACTTTTATAACTATTACTATTATTATTATAATACTCTTTATTTACTAACTCTTACTAATAGTAGTAGAACTTATTATCTCTTATTAGCTTAGGTAGGGTAGCTATTATTATATTAATTCTAAATAAAATAACCTAGCTACCCTCCTACCTTTTTAACTCTTCCCTATATATAATATAATAATTATATATATACCTAATTTTAGTCCTAATAATAACCTTATTACGCATATATATATATACTTATAATATATAATAATCTTAAAGCTATTATAATATACTAATATATTTATAAATACCTCTTGAAAAGAAGATTAGTTAAGCTATAGCCCTTAAGAAGGCGCGTGCTACTAAAAATAAGAGTAAAGCTAGGGGTAGAGGGGCGCGCCCTCCTCCCCTAGAGAGTAATAATAAGGTTATATATATATTATTCCTTCCTATTATTAATATATAATATACTAATATATTATATAATAAGTAGAAAGAAGTAGAAGTAACTTATAGGGAGTAGCTCTAAGGGTAAGGGTTTATAGCTTAAGAGGCCCTAGGGTTACCCCTATAAGTAATCTAAGAGGATAGCTCCTAGTAAGTTATAATCCTTTTATTATTATAACTATATATTAGAATATTACTAACCTTATTATTATTATAATCCCTAAGGAGATAGATAAGGAGGAGGGTATTAATAAGGGTAGTTTAGAGCCCCCTCCTAGCTCTCCTCCTCCTAGTAGAGGTATAGAAGTAGAGTAAGTACCCCTATTTAATAAGTACTATTTTTAATATATTTTAAGTAAGCTCTTAGGTTTATTAGATAGAAAGTGCTCGCTTAATATAATAAGTAAGTATAACTACTATTATAAGGGTAAAGTACCTTATTAATAGATAAGCGCCCCTATTACTATTATAGCCTATTAATATACTAAAGCTAAGACTTTAGATAACCTAGTAATTAGAAAGGTAAGGTTCTATACGCACTTCGTTTTTATAACTATCTTCTAATATAATATATAAACCCTTACTTATTAAAGAGCTACGCTCTACGAGGCTATTACTACTTAAAAAGAGGAGATTAAAGTAGTAAAGAAAGGTAGTAATAGTAAGGGTTTAGGTAGGGCTTCTATAGTAATAAGTAGTTCTAGTATATATAGCGTTATCGCTCTATTTCCTAGCCTAGTTCTATTTAGAACCCTAGTAATTAGCGCGGGCATACCTATACCTCGTCCGCTTACTAGTAACGTAGCTACTATAGTATACTACGTAGTTAATAGTCTTATTAATATATATTTACTAGAGGTATTACTACTTTTATATAATATCCTAATAAATTAGTATAAGCAAATCCTCTAAGGTTAAGTAGTAGAAAATTAGCGTTTTAGGGTAGCCCTTTAGGGTATATTATATTCTTTTGCTCCTATAGGAGCGACTTTAAGCTCCCTAGCTAGTAGGCTATAAATTAATTAAAAGTTAGGCGCTATTAGCCCTCTTATACTTATCTAGAGCGTCCCTTATTTATTATAATTATTCTTTATATATCCTTTAGATTAAGGAGCGAATAGAACTTTTTAAATTTCTTATAGTTAAGAACCTTTATAAGACTATTAGCTAGTA
>JAVHLU010001053.1:0-39078 GCA_036785755.1 Colletotrichum ledebouriae
TTATAGTTATTACTTTATGTTTTATAGTTATTAAAGTATTATTAAAGAGATATTATATGGGTATATAACTATATATACTATAGTTATTTATTAAGGTTTATATAAACCTTATAAGATTATTATAGAAGTTTTAAGATATGCCTTCGGTATTCTTACAGTAGCTAATAATATAGTATTAGAATAGGGTATATAACCCGTCTTAGTATAGAAGAATAACGATCCTTAGGGTAAATACCGCTTTATAATTAATTATTAGAATATTAACGAGTAGATTCTAACCTCGCTAATCCCTTTGCTCTATAAAATCTATAAGAACCTATTAAATCCTCGGATTAGGTCCTATTTATCTTAGGACTTAAAGTATACCTACTAGTCTATCCCTATTTATCTAGACTATAGATATATTTATATATTTAATATACTAGAATACTTATAACTATAGCTAACTAGAATATAATAAGGTATAAAGGCGTTAGCCTACTAGATAACTAAATTTAGAAGGATCTTCTTAGGTCCTATTCTAGAACTAAAGGCTAAACTATCCTTATTAGTTCTAATAAAAGTTAGTAAAATAGCCCCTATAGATATCTATTTTAATAATATCTTTATAAAGTTTTATTACTAGGATAATAAGTAGATCTTTATAAGATAATACTTATTACCTCGATTTATATAGGTATAAGTCTAACTATTAAGAAAGAAGATTAGCCTACGAATAAGATTAGTTATTACTATAAGTTAAGTATATAAAGCTAGAGGCGCTATATTTATTATGCCTAACTATATTACTAAGATCTAGGAATAGCTAGTACTTACTAACTAGACCGGCGTGAGGGTATTTATTATTATAACTAGGCTCTATAGATAGTAAATAAAGAACTATGCTAAAGTTACTCGCTTTTTATATTAGCTAACTAGTACTATTCTATAGAAATAGGGATCCTTAGAAGCCCTATCCTTCTAACTAATAAAAGAACTTATAATAGGGGTAATTAAATTATATAGCCTAGATATTAGCTACTTAGTATAGTTTCATTTAGATATATTAAAGTATATAGGAGTTTATATAATCTTATAGAACTAATTAGCTAGATAAGTCCTAATCCTATATAATTCGTTTCTACTTATAAAGACCTAGTATAACTATAGAACCTATAAGCATAAGCTACTAGCGATTATGGAATTCTATAGGTAATACTCCTATTTTCTTTAAATAGAGGAGCTATTAACTATCTATACTAACTATAAACCCCTTACCTAGTTTTTAATATTAGCTTATTATAATAGGATTTATACGCGCTAAGTATTAGAGCTAAGGATATTAAATATCGAAATTATATATATCTAGGGCTAATAGAACGCTACTACTAAGACCCTATCTAGAATAATCTTCCTATCCTATAATTATAATAATAATAACTTATAAGTATTTAGGTATAATAAAGAAGATAGTTCCTAGGTATAGAAGGATAGAGCTAGGGGTTATAAAGAACTATTAAAACTCGCCCTAAAGGATAAGCTAGATTAAGATTAATTGAATAAAGTAGTAGAGTCCTTACTTATATATTATAAGGGAACGGGTACTAAAGAGGGGAAATCGAATAACCCTATTATAGTACTAATAAAGCGCCTAGTAACTACTAAAGTAGGATTATTAGAACTTATAGTTAGATATAGTTATTAGTTAGATAATTAAGCTATAACCTTAAGTCTAGGTATTTATATAGCCTAAGGTAATAATAACATAAAAAAGTAGTAGGACAACCTATAGTATAGCGATATCTACGAATTCCTATTAGGTAAACGTAAGGTTAATAATTATTAAACTTAATACTTAGCGAATTAGTACTAGTCGTACTTAATCTTAGATAGAATTCTATATAACTTATACTAGGGTATTTAATACTAATATCTCGTATATTTAGAGGTTACTAATATATATAAGGAAGCTTATAATAAGGCTAGCTATTATAAGCTAAATATAACGTGCTAATAGTTAGTAAGTAAGTTTTTCTAGCTAGAGATATTAACTAATATTATTAATTATATAAATAGCTATTAGCCTTATACTAGTATTAGACTATGAAAACTACTATATTTAGACTAAATAGTATTAATCTTAGAGCTTTTATAAGTTATTAGGATTAACTACTTAGGCGCGCTACTTAAATTAGCGAGGGGCTACGTATACCTACTAATCTAGATCGACTATTTAAGCTAATTCTATTAGGGTTTACCTATAAAAATAGCTATAGCTAGGGAAGTAATCCCTTAGTTAGAAGCATAGATAGACTCTATTAGCCTATTGCCTTAAGTTATCTACTTAGATACTAGAGGAGTATTTATATCTATTAAGTTAAAACTATAATAAAAGCCTATTAAGCTAAAGTTATACTAGCCCTAGCTAAGTCTTATAAATTAGTAGGGATAATTAAAACCTATATCTAATTAGTTATTAACCTTATTATAAAGCGGATTCTAAGCGGGAAATTCCCCCTAGAGGACTAGGATATATTATATAGAAGTACTTAGGGAGATTAATAGATAATAAATACTAATCGTGGGATACTTACTAATAGAGATTCTAATAGGATAAGAGATAATAGGTTTAGTTATTAAACTACGAATCTATAGTAATATCCCCTAACTAGAGGTATTAGCTAATGTAGTAGTTACTTATATAGCTAGAATAGATTATAAGAGAAGAGTAGTAATAAGTATATAAGACGTACGGAATGCTACTAGATTAGCTAAGTATAAATAATAATAGATAATCCTATTTAAATATAGCGATCTAGTTATACTAGCTTAAGATAGAAAGCCCCTAAAATTTAAGCCTTATTAGAGAGGTCTATTTACTATTTGATATCGAGTTAGTTAAGTTATATACTAGTTAAAATAGCTAGATAGAACTACTATACCTTATAATTAATATTAGGAATAGTTAAAGATATTTTCCCTATAAAAGAGATACTTATAATTAAATACTAATTTAATATTACTATTCTTATAACTATTAAGGCGATAATAAATAGGACCTTAGAGACTTTAAGGTTAGATAGGTTATACTTTCCTTATTAAAACTCCTTCTATAAGAGGTATTCTTACTTAATTCGCTTAAGGGATCCTTCTATTTATTTATTAAGAGATTTAGTATATAATAGAACTTTTCCTCTTTTAGATAATTAATTAAATTTATTCCTCCTATAATAAATTTTCTCCTCCTACTTTCCTACCTATTCTCTCCCCTTAATATCCCTTATTTTTAGTATAGCGATATTATATTAACGCTTAATATAGTAATTCCTTATAACGAATAAGATCTTAAAACTTTTATATATTTATTTAGTTTTAAAGATATACTTATAACTAGTAGTTATAAATCTCTTAATTAAACTAAGAGTAACCCGACTGCTCTTAAAAAATCCTAGTAAATTATTAATAAGTATAAGTAATAACTCTTCTAGCGGAGCTAATATCTTTAAGGATAACCCCTACCTTATATATTACTATTCTTTAATATTAATAAGTACTACTAGAAAGTAAATAGAATAAAATCGCCCTAATATTAGAACTTAAGGTTTTAAGAGCTATAGCTAGTAAGCAGAGCAATAAGTTACTTAGAAGAATAATAATAGCTTAGCTCCGTATATATAGGATAACTTAGCTAATAATAAGTTCTCTATACTAAATAGCAATACTAATTTAAATAAGGAACTAGTTAAGAATATACTAGAATAAGCTTATAAGGCTATAAGGGCTATATTAATCTAATTAACTAATCTTATTTATTCTAGAGAAGTAGCGGAATATATCTTTACTAAAGGTATAAAAATCGATCTTAAATCCTAGGTAGAGAAGCCTATCTTAAAAACTATTATTAGTATCTCTAGTAACCTAAACTACTAAAAGATCGGGGGATTAATCCTATATAGGGGGGAACTAATTAATAAGACTATATTATAAGTATTTATAGTACGTATTGTTACCTTTAATAACTAATAGAATTACCTATTTAGGGGTTAGAAGGACTTAAGAGATACCCTAGGCGTAATAATAATAATTATACGTTACCTTAAAGAGGGTATTACTATTACTAATTTAGCTATCTTAGGTATCTATACTATAAAACTCCGTTATATTAAATACTAGAGCCCGCGTGCTAGAACTAAAAGTATATTTATTCGTTCTCTAGCCCCTAAGAAGGATATTATAAAGCTAAAGATAATAAACCCTAATCGAGGGCCTAAAGAAACTACTATAGTAATACTAGCTCCTCCTATTATTAATTCCCCTAACTTAATTATAATTAATAAGCCTAGTAGAGAGATCGCTAGTAATAAGCTAACTATACCTTATAAGCCTAAGGGTAATACTAACCTATAGCTTTAGTATAATCTAATTATTAGATAGCTAGGAGTAGCTTCTATTCTAGTCGTAGTAATTAATAAATAACTAGGTTTATTAACTAGTAGGTTAATATTTCCTAGTCTAGTGCTAAAATATAGATCTAGATTTAGCTAGTTTAACTTCCCTATATATAATTAATCTTTCTAATTAGGAACTAATTTTGCTAAGCTACCTAATTATACTAATTTAGCTACCCCTCTAGATATTCTTAATTAACTAGCTAACCCTACTATACTACCTAATACTAAGGATTTAGCTATTCCTCTAAAGACTTTTAAGCTACTTAATAAGTATATAATAGGGGATAATAATATTAATATTACTAAACCTCTAAAAGCTATTAACTAAGTTATGAACTATAGTTATTTAAATAGGGATACTAATTTTATAGCCCCTTTATTAGTATTTAAGTTAATTAGAACTCTACCTAGTAGTCCTAGTTCCGAGAGAATTCCTATTAAGTTTAAATTATCCTATTATAGAGCTAGCTATCCTAGGATTCTTAATAATAATAACCCCCCCTACCCGCCTAAAGTTAAACTTAGAGTAGGAATAATAAGATTAATATAAGATTTCTTATTTAAGTCTATAGGTAGTTCTAATTATAATAGATCTATTATATCTATTACTAGATCTAAGGAAGGATATACTAAGGAGGAGAAGGCTAAAATCTAATAAGAAGCTAATAAAGTAATTAGATTAGCTCCTATTAAGTACTAAATTAAGATTAAACTTTATTAGATATAGGAAGTAATATTAGAATATAGAATAAATTATATATTAGGAAAGTATAAGTTTATTAAAAACTTAGTTAAATAGCTTAAGGAGATTAAAGCTATAAGAACTACTTTATTATCCTTAGTATTTACTACCTTATATAAATATAAGTTAGTAACTAATAGAAGCTCTACCTTAAAGTAATTAAAATTCTTTTAATTAATTAATTATATACTAATATAGCCTAAGAGGGATTAGGAACTAAAATAAGTATAGGTTTTATTATAGATTAGTAATAGGATTAAAATAGGATTTAGAATAGCTTTAAGTAATTAAAACTAGTTTATTTATTTCTTCTTATTAATACTATTAGGGGCAATAGAGTTATAGTTAGATATAGATATATAGTAGGAACTAATAGGTTAGAGATTCCGTTTTAGGAGATAACTATAGAAGGTCTATATTAGGTATATTTAGCCTAGCTTAGTATTAGAGCAGAACTTAGAAGAATTAACCCCGCTTATATATGACTATATCCGCCCTACTGAGAGGCATATTCTGATGTCTCTCATGATGTATGAGCGAGGCATTAAGGCCTCTCTTCGTCTCTTGTCATCAGACTGCTCTGCGGACGGAGACTGGCCGCTGCGTCTGAACCGACTCTTCGCGCTAACATCTTGTCTTCCTGCGAAAGCCTCAGTAGCCCAGCATGACCGTTCCTCGGTACGGATGAAGCTGGATACGCCTGGCTGCGGAGAGGGAGTTGACCAGATGAAAATCTTGAAAAATTACGTGCGGTACTTTGTCCTTTCTCCAACGTCGTCTCCCCGCACGCCGAGGGGGTGAGGAGCGGGAGGTGTGCGATTCGAGGACTTGGTCAATGTCGACCAATAGGCTGTCAACTGAGGCGAGGAAATATCGCTGAAGAAGCGGTAGAAGTCGACTCGAGGAAGGGAATCCCCGTCGAGTTATGCCTGGTCCAACGGGGCCGCTGGTCCTCATTACCATTGCGAAGGTACGGCGCTAACCCACACTAGTTCGACGGACTCTCCGTCGTGACGGCGCAGATGGAGTCGTAACACTCTCTCGGGACGCAAACTTTCCCACAACCGCAGCATTGGAAGGCGATCTGAACGCTTTTTCCAGCGAAAACTGCCGCGGCGGCGTAGCATCGCCCCTGCTACAAATTCCGGAGAACAAATGCTGCAGCGCCAGGAATGGCTGGCAATGTTAGAGATCCTCCCACCGCCAAGCATTACTTCCGCTCCCCTCACGCCCCAATTAATCGTCTGAGGTTCTGCAGTGCAGGGGATACCGCTGCGAGTGCCGAAGACGGTGAGCGTGGTCCTGAGTCGACTCTGCAGGAGCAGGCTCGAGTTGACCAACATGCCTGCTCATCCCCCTGCTTATAGTTCAACAAGGATGCTACTGGTCTGAACTTTCTTTCGGCCAACAAGAGACGGAGCTGGAGCTGTCAAGACAGGATTCTCCTTCTCATCAAGTGCGGCCGCTGTAGCGGCGAGGCTCTGAACACTGCCAGCGCCGACAATGGAAGCAGCATTCCTACTGCAACGATAGGAACGATAGCCGGGGAACATCTCGATAGAAGCGCTTGAAAAACCTATAGCCGCGTTTTCGATATCATACTTCGCATTCGATGACAGCACCCTCCGCAGATATCACAGTTCGCACGAGCCTCCCGGTCTCCAGAGGCCTCTGCTCAGAGACGAGATTTGCAATATTCATGCTCGAGGCAATGGTCCCTGATGCTATGGGAAAAGACTGTATCAGGCCATCTTACCTCTTGGCTCATCATTCTAACTTTTTAGTGTCGAAATTGCCCAAAAGTACCAAAAGTAGCCAGCCTCGTCGAGCTGCTACAGCCTACTACAGCAGAGAAAGTCGAAGGAGGTGCTGGGATGTGTTGGCCAGCATTCCCGTGAAACCGTAGGACAGGCTACCGCTGCCGTCCTCCCAGCCCGCCGGTTGACACTTGACAGGGCTCTTCCCTTTTGGCTGAGGATTGGCCCCTGGCTAGAAGGATTGAGTTCTGCGTCCAGCGCTAGATGGCAGGTCATTTGCTAAATCATCAACTAGGTAGTATGGCAGAGCCAGCTAGACTCCCTCAATATCCAACCAAAATTGAAGGTTGGGAGAAGAGCAAGCATTTCCCCGCGGCCGGAGTCGGCGGAAGTAGTCAATGTCCACTTTCGGGGGGGGCCATCCGCCAGGTCGTCGCCAGACTCTCTCTCTTCCATGAAGCGAGATCCTTTCTTGCCATGTTGTTCCTGCGTCTTGTGCCTGGCGCCGCAGGCATCAACCTCTCTCGCCCTGCGAAATGGCGATCAGCCATGCGGGTCGCCAATCTTGCGGTGCTGGGAAGTGCCCGACGAGTCTGCGGAACGATTCAGGTACCTGGGACAAGAATAACAAGCCGCGTTGAGACGCGAGAATAAAACAACGATAATAATACCGACACAGTCGGCAAAGGCGGAGCGCCGCTTCTGTTATAGAGACCCGGCGCTTGGAAGCCTCACCCCGGCGGCTCGGGGACGCCTTAGATCCACACCGCCCCCGAGAGATTGGCTGCATATTAGTCCGCGTCGGCTCTCTCGGGCCTCGGCGCTGGCCCCACGGATGTGGACTTTATTGGCGTTCCAAGGAGGTACCGTACCCAGCAGCGAAGCAAAAGCTTGGTATTACGAATTAGGGGAAATTGATGAATTAAGGGTTCGAATGACCCCATCCGACGGCGGCATCCAGCACCCCAAAACGAACACGACTCGGCCTAACGACCGCAAACAGAGTTCCTCCTCGTGATGAGCGGGAGATTATTGACTGGAAACAGAGTCAAGCACAGCAACCCTAGGGTCAAGCGCAGTAACCCTAGGGCAAATCATGACACATAAGGTTGTGAAACCCCGGCACTTGGGGGATCGTTAGAGGAGACTCATAACAAGAACATGACCCGAAGAAACGAATGAAAAAGGGGGAAGGGGGCGTGGGACGACAGATCGATATTAGCGAACGGGTATCAATAACTCAATTCTTCATGGCCCCTGGCCTTTCAATACCGAGTAATTGGCCGCAAAGAGATACTTTGAAGTTGCAGGCCGAGTCAGGACGACACGAGAAGCTTGATGGCCGATTTGCTTTGCTAATCCAACATCCTGCAGACACCCCCGCACGCAACGGTTCTCCGTCCAATGTCACAGTCGCGTTCGGACTCGTTTTCTTTTCTACTGAAAACCCAATCAAGACAACTCATCTTTGCGTTATTCACCCCCAGTTTAGAGTTGAAGGTTTGGTTTCTCCCCCCTGTCCACCTCACCCCGAATTGCACCTAGATCGGCGCGCGGCATCCCTTCATTCCCACCCCACACACACATGGCCTCCCCTTCCCGCCTTTGCCTTATTTTCTTTCTTTTTTTTTTTTTTTTTCTGAAGCTCTCTCGCGCCTGTCAACCAGACTTTGCTCTTCTCCGGATGACGGTTCGGACAACGTCTACTCCAGCGAGGAGAGGGGGGGGGGGGGGGAACGGTCCTTTCCTTTCCGAGAAACTCGAGCTGGGACCGGTTCGAGGCGAGGCGATGCTTGCATCCAATACTAAACCACTGAAGCTCTGAAGTAATGCCGGCCACAATCTCGGACTTTGAATGTATCAGTTGTCCTGCTGCAGTATCGGCGTTAAGCACTGCTACGGTGGCTATCCCAAGCGGGATTACCGTAGAAGAGGTTCTTGGCCAGATTGAGGCTATGTTCACCTTCTTTTTTTTTCTAATTCCCCACTTTCGCAGTGTGGACAATCCCGTCTTGGTTATACTACATCACTTGGCACTCGATCAGCTGTGTAACATGTGCAACAGCATCGCTGGTTCGCGGGCAAGACAAGAAGCGTGGGCCTACTATACTTTTTCTTCCCTGCCGTGGCGTCCTGCCGTCTGGTGTGTGTATGTGAGCGGAAGCGTCAGATTCAGCAGAAAACAAAACGAATAACATACAGACACACACAAGCTGGAAACGAAGTCAGGATTATTTTTTAAAAGAAAATAGAAAAGAAAGCCCACTTCATGACGTGCACGAGACACTTCAAGTCATTCATTATACATGGCTGACAGAGCAAAGAGCAGAGAGCAAGAGCCAACCAGCCAGCCAGCCAGCAATAGTGCATTCAATGCTGTAATGCAACGAGATACAAGAATAGACGCTTAAAGATTTATATATATATATATATATATATATAAATGACGGGATGAGGATGGGATGTCAGGCAGGGGCCGGGCCCGCGTCCGGGCTGGGGGGCTGAGGTGGTCTCGCAGTTCGTTTCATCGGGCGGCTGAGTGGAAGAAGGGTAGAGGGAATGTGACAGAGAAGCGATGAGGCGAAAGCGCGCGAGGCAAGAAATGAGACGGCGCGAACCTGGGTAAGGATACGCACCTTCGCATGAGTTGCTCAGCAACAAGATGCGAACCGAACCAACAGCTGGAAAGCTACCAAAAGAAAAATCATTCTTGTCCTTTTGAGATGTTACATGATCTTCAACGGAGCATTGGCCCGGCTGAAACAAAAATCGATTTAGGAAGAAAAAGAAAAGAAATCAAAGCGAGCAACAACTCCCAAACGAGTTGACGGCTCAACACAATCAACAACCAACAACCAACAACCAACGACAGACAGACAGACACGGTGACGCCTCCTCGCCTGGCGGCAGAGACGTTACGGTAGATGAGACACCTTTTTTAAGCGTAAATTTTCGACTGTCTCATCCCCTCTGCAGCGTCAATTATCTGCGGGTTTTTTTTTTTTCTTTTCCTTTCTCTCCTTTTTCTTCTCCCCCTCCCTTCCTCCTCCCCAGGTCCCGGCCCGCCCTGCTGCTCATCATTCATGATTCCCCCCTCCCCGTCCCCTTTTTTTCGCCTCAACTCGCACTTCTCCCCGACACACACACACACAATTGGCTGTCATCTCACGATACGCGGTCGGCGCGCCTTCCGTCCGGTCTCATGCTTAACTCACTGTGGGGCAGTAAAAGCGTCTCAACCTGCCTTGATGTTTCTCTGGAGTGTGTGCGTCTGTGGGTGTCGCGGGAGGACACCCACACCCACTAGAAGATGAGAATGAAGAGATGATTTGGGCACAACGAGGGGAGGGAAAGAAAAGCTCGGATCAAGCCGGTAGGTCGTCTTGTCGTCGCCCTCTTGATGCGGTGTTTTTCTTTTTATCCTTTGCAGGGGGGAACCGACCGAGTTCGCCTCGCTGCAATATGAACCCACCAAACACACAACCCACAATCCCGCGGCGCAAACCATGAGACGAAGCTGCGGCCGAGTTACACACAGGACCCCATACCAAGACCTCTCCTCCTCCTAGCCATGTCTCCTCTTTCCCTAGTCGCGCACAAACCGACGATGATATAAGGGCGTGATAGTTTACTAAAAATAATTAGGATTTAGGCTAAGTTATAGAGCTACCAGTCAGCTAAAAAAACAAATATTCTAATTCTTTTAAGGGACTATACCTTATTAGGCCTAAATTTTAGCTTATATAAGAGGTACCTATTCTAGCTAGATTTATATATTATCCCCCCCCCCCTACTTAATAGGTACTTCCCTTAATAAGGGTTAATTTCAGGGGTATAAATCATAAAAAGGTAGCTTTTTACTAATTAAGTATAGGAGTTAATTAGTAGCTAATTTAATAAATAATTAAGGAAGTTATTATTAATATAAGCGTATGCTACTATAATAGATCGACGTATTAAAGGCGTTATTACTATAATAATAATTAGTATTATTACTAAAGAGGACTTTTAGGCTAATAATAAGAGGGTTAATAGGCGTACCCTTCCTAAGAAGTATACTTATAATATATAGTATAACTTCCTATAGGTTGCTATAGCTATTACGAGGGACTTCCTTAATAGTACTAATATTAAGTTTTAAGAGTTATTCTACCTTATAAAAGTAGAGTTCTCCTTACTTATAGACTAGCTATATAGAAGGGACTTTATTATTAATACTAAGTTCTAAACTACTAAATAGAAAGTATTAATCTTCTTATATATTATTAGGTAGTTAGTAATATAATAAAATATTACCTCTTAATTTAAAGTATCTTAGAATATAGTATTAAAGATGTTTTAGATTATACTAGAGGCTATATATATTATATATTAATATTTTATAAAGCTACCCGATCTATTATATATCTTAGAGGAGGTTAAATATAATAAGGAGAGGGCTTAGTTTAATAGGTATATTAGAGCGATAGATAGGATATTTATTCCTACTTATATCCCTATAGATAATTAGTAATAATTCTTTAATTAGAAGGGGTAATTAGCTTAAAACGTACTTATAGTAGTAAAGTTTAACCTTACTTTTATATATATACTTATAAGCATAGAGGGCTCTATTAATAACTTAACCCTACTTAACTATATATTAGCCTAGTCTTTTAAAATACTAAATAAGAGGTATTACCTTATTAATATAGGCTTCTAATAGGATCTTAAGGGTATAGTAATATTATTTAATAGCGAGAAGTATTACTTAAAAGATTATAATAAGGGGATATTATAGCTATAGAGTAAGAAGGAGTTATTTAACTTATATTATATAAGGCTAAGGATAATAGTAGAGAGGGTATTTAGAGTGCTAAAAAGGGTTTTTATAATCCTTTAAGGTAGCCTACTAGAATATAACTTTACTATATAAATCTAGATTATTTATATAATAACTAGGTTATATAACTTTATTAAAATTATAGAGAGGGAATAGAAGAAAGTAGAGGATAAACCTATTAATATTAATATTAAGAAAATCCTTAAAGTTATACGGGTAAGGGTAAATAAGTTAGTAGGTAAAAAAAAGGGCCTAGGTTTGCGTTTTTAGTTATTAATTTAATACTAGGAGTAGTAGTAAAAGAGGTTAGAGGAGGAGGAGTAGTTAATAGAAGTAGTTATTAAGTAATTAGTACTAGAAGTAGCGAGGCTATAACTACTATTATTTTACTATTTTTAAGGATTCTACTACCTATTTTTTAAATATTACCTTACTCTAATAAGATTAATAAGACTTTTTTTTAGTACTAAAGTTAGGGTTTAATAAGCTCCCTTTAAAATCTAAGCGTTCTTATTAGACTAAAAATATTTAAGGTTTCCTAGCCCCTCCTAGTCTCTCTAACTACCTTAGGTTAACTCGTCTCTATTACTAGCCTTATTAGCCTCCTCCTCCTCCTCCTCTTCTAAGTCTAATATATCGCTACTATTATTAAACCTACCCCTACGACTCCTATTACTAATAATATTATTATTCTATAAGTATAGGAGCTTTAATCTCTTTAGTAATATATTAAATACTAAGGCTTAAATAGGGTTATATTTAAAATAGCTTATTACTTTTAAAATACCCTTATCCCTAAGCTAATAACTAAATAGGGTATTATAAGTTATAATTACGCTTATAATTACCTCCTTGCCTATTAGGTAAGTAAGGTAGGCTATTCCTTCCTAAATTATAGCTATAACTTTATTATAGAGTATCTTTTTTACTTATTATAAAGCGGCTTATTTATTAATTAATTAACTACCTCTAAAGGTATTAAGGGTATTATTAGCTAGGCCTAGGCTTAAAGAGGTATTATCTAAATTAAAGTTAGCTACCCTCTACTTATAAGGCTATAGAGTTAGGTTAACTAATATATTATTATTATTATTATTAACTAGCTAAGTACTTAACTCTCTAACCTCTGTGATATTATTACTAGTTAGTCTTATATTAACCTAGATCCTATTATATAAGCTTTAGATATATAATATCTTATAGATCTAGAGGCTAGTATAGGTTTTATTCTTTATATACTAATTATCCTATACTAACTCTATTATAGTAATTTAACTAGTCTTATTATTATATAAAGAGCCTAACTTATTAATAAGGTTAATAGCTCGTTTATACCTCTATAAGGTATTATTATATTTTGCTATAAAGTTATTAATAATAAACTAACTATTTAAGTAGGTATTTCTTATCTTTAGAAGGATCTCGACTATTACTAACCTTAATACTATCTTCTTATTACTTATAGTAAAGAGGGCTTCTTATTACTATAATACTAAATAGTACTTAAAAAACCGCTTTATATACTACTTAGTCTATACTACTAGGGGTTACTACTTTAACCTTACTACTATAAGTAAGGGATTTAAGGCCTTATTATTAACTTAGCTATTAGGTTAGGTATTAAAGGGATTAATATTATTATTATTATTAATAGGTTAGGTACCTAGCTAAGTACTTAGCCTAGGATTATTAGTATAGTTACTAGCTATTTCGCTATTATCCTTATTAATAGGAAACTTATAAATAATATTATTATTAAGCAGGCTAGTAATAGCTATCTACTAACTACTACCCCCTGCTATAATATTGCTATTACTATCTTATACTAAAGGTTAGGTAGTAAAAGGAAGTTTTAGATATTAGCTATATTTATAAGGGGAAGTAGGGTTACTAGTAAGCTCTAGGCCCTTAATAGGGGATATAAGTGCTTATTTCACTTATATATAGTATTTTAGCGCTAACCTATACTATAGATCTACCCCCTCGAAGTAGCGAAGTCACCCTTAATTATTTACCCTCTAATTATTTTTAGTAAACTATCACGCCCTAAACAGACGGGAACTGCAACGATATTGGATATTGGTTCTTTCTCTTTGCTCTTGTTTGGACCACTTCTTGTCGATTCTGTGAGGCTTGTCTCTCCTTTCTATATACATTACCACATAATCGTACATAAATTTTGCGTACCTTTTGAAACCAGAAACAACGTTAGTAGTAAGGGAAAATTTAGAGAAAAAGACCCGAAAACATTGCCAAGGAGGGAGCCTGTACACGATGAACCCCCGACCTCGACTTTGCCCTCCGTAGAGACTGAGTCCCCACAAGACACTGAAAAACGACTCAAAACGCCTGTAAATGCCAAGTTTTGTCATTTGCTGGCGGGGCTTTGCGTCCGCGACCAGTTTTGCCCCAGCCATGATTCACGCCTCTTTACTCCAGTCCAAAAAAAAGGGGAAAAGAAGTAAAAAAAAGGTCTCCTCTCCCCCAAATTAACACCTGTCGATGAAGAAACCCCTGACTTCCTCCCAATAAGTGTCGTCGTCCCCTTCTTTCGGAGAAAAAGACCCGTCGGATGTCTTCCAATCCCGATGTCCCCCGGCCCCTCCCCATTGTTGCAGAACGCCTTCTTGTCTTTCGTCATTGCTGATTATATATAGAAATTTGATGGATGTCGACGACCCAAGGCGGGACTTAGTCGCAGTCGCGGTAGACGTGGTAGTCTACCACGTGGTATCTTTCCCGTTGAAACCCGGATCCGAACCCCCCCCCCCCTTTTCCCCTTCTTTTCCGACTCTTTGATGCCACATCCCGTTTGCTTGTAGCCATCACCGTTGGAAAACCCAGTTGTCGTGTTGGTCGTAATAAAGAGAGTAATGGAAACGAGTAACAAGCAAGTTCATAGCCGATCAGATTACATTGATGATCCACTGCTGCCGCTTTCGAAGTTGTGGCAGCCGCGCTCGTGACGTTTCATGTTGCTGCGGACGCTGAAGGCCTTGCCACAGCCGGCGTGTGGGCACTTGAAGGGCTTCTCGCCCGTGTGGGAGTGGCTGTGGATGCGGAGAGAAGAAGGGCGGGAAAAGGCCTTATTGCAGGTCTGGCAGATGTAGCGATCCTGGCTTTGAGGGAAGGAGGCCGCGGAAGAGGGAGAAATGTAGTGGTGGTGCTGCCACGGGTTGGAGCCGGAGGCAGGACCCATGCCGACGGGGACGGCCATGGGAGGGAACTGCTGCGGCAGGGGTCGCTGGTAGTAGAGGCCGGAGATCTGGGCCTGAGGAGGAGGCGTGGGCTGCATGGGAGGATAGTAAGAAGCCGCCATGGGGTTCTGAGCGGGCATGTAAGCGGGAGGATAGGGTTGAGGTTGAGCGTAGGCGGCCTGAATAGGAACCCTCGGGACCATGGGAGCCATGGGGCGGTGGGCGTCGGCTTCCAGAGGAGGCGTTGACTCGTAGTAGTAGTTGCTCTGGGGCTGAGAGACGACGGAGAGCTGGCTGACGGATCTTGTTAAAGGCGAGTTATAGCCGTCGAAGAAAGCATCAGAGCTCATGGGAGGGGTGGGAGGGAGACCTCGCATCGCCGAGCTGCCATAGTGAGAAGAGCTTGGTCTTGTCTCGGACTTCTGAGAGGGTGCTGTTTCTAGGGTCAGTCTGGGTGTTGCTGGGATGCTGAGCTGCTGTGCTTTTCGCTGCGTACCTTGCTGAGGAATCTGGGGGTGCGTCTCGGAGGTGGGAGATCCCTGGTCTGCGAGGCCGAGCAAGTTGGAGATGGAAGGCAGAGAGCATTTTGATGTCTCGTCCGTGGGAGGCGACGGAGGAGGTTGAGGTGGTTGAACGTAACCGTAGTGTGCGCTTTGCCGAGCAGCGTACGGATTCGATATTAAGGCGCTCGCCATGGTGATTAGAGGTTTTGGAAACTTGAGAGATAAGTCTTTGCTGGATGGTGGTAGGGCAGCTCCGTGCTTGATCGTTTTATCTTGATCTTGGTCGTCGGTGGTTCAGCGTTGTCAGAGGCCGGTGACTGTCGGCGTTGGAATATTAAGAAACACACAACAGGAATTAGGTGTAGAGTGGTGATTAGCCCAAGTGCCAGCTGGAAACTAGAGATGTGAATTGGTTCGGGAGTTTCCAAGATTCCAGGGCATGTAGGTGTCGAGGGGAAGAGGGAGGGTGGATAGTTTAAGTATGAAATGGCCAGGCCAAAGAAGCTTGTTGGTGGGTGGATGGAGTAGAGGTGGCAGATGGGGGAGGCCAGTATATCAGATCTCCCGAAGCAGAGTGGAATAGGTGATCAAGCGTGAATCCACACGATGATCCCTGGACGGTGGGATGCCACAATCGCCTGTCACAAATTGTGTGTGGGTCAGAGGCAGAGAGTGGGATAAGTCTTGGGACCGTTACGCCAGGCCTGGCGATGGGGGGTGTGGTGAAAGCGGACATGGTGTACTTCAGTAGAGTAGTCGGTGGAAGGAAGCTAAGCAAGGGTCAGTCCAAGGCCCTCGTCCTGGCTCATCGACGCGAGTACGTACTCGTCGTACTGTGAGGTCCAACGACGAGGGGAGGAAGACGGGGTCATCGGTGCTGGGTAGACAACGACCATAGTAGACTGGGGACTCGACGAGGGAGGTACATAGGTACGGATAGAGGCAGAGACAGAGACAGAAGAGAATGAAGAGAGAGAGAGAGAGAGTGAAGGAGAGCAACCTGAACCCATCTCCTAGCTATAGCGCCTCCGGGATAACAGGATGATGGAGTAAGGGTACAGGGAGCGGGCGTTCTCTTACTTGGGATGCATCGGGGGATCCTCAGCGATGCTTGTTGTTGTTCAGGCACAACCATCACAGCACCACAGACGTCGAGTCTGCCTCTTTCGTGGGCAGAAAAGCGCCTGTACGTCTACGTGTACGTATGGGTATCCGTGTTGCTGGCTGGCAGCAGCCGGGATTGCGGGTGAGATCGAGGGAGACTGCCCCCCCCCGGGTCTGGGATCAACGTCAATGGGATCGCTGAGGTCAAACGGTCACTGGTTTATGCAACGGCAGGGTCTCTATCCCTGCCTCTTGTCAGGGCCTGCTCTGTGCAGTACCTCAGAACGCCCTCCTTCTCCTCCTGCTACACCTCCACCGGGACTTCAAATGTTAGTCCCCGCAGGGATCCAATGTTTATATCAGCAGACCAGCAGTAGGGCCAGGCTAACAGTGGACCCCTAGCCAGCCTAACATTTGAAACCCCGGTAGAGGAGTATCTCTCCCACAGGGGAATGTACTGAGAGAGTCCCCTACATGTCTTGGCTACACGCCCCCTGCCTCTCTCCAGTCGTGTTCACGGCACACCCATGCTCACACCTCCACAGCTACCCCCTCCCACGGTCACGGTGCGTGGGCCGCCAACACGCCCAGAGCTAATCCGAATCCAGTGCTGTTATGCATGGCACCACTCGGGCCACCATTTCCTAATATGGATCTTGCTCCCGTTGCGAGAACGGGGCAGGCAAGGATGTAAGTCCCCTGTCCTGTCACGAAGGCTTGTGTGTTTGGGACGGGGGCCCGAGGGGTCGGCTTAGGCAAGGATGAGTCGTCGTCGTAGCGCTTCTCTCTCTCTTTCCCTCTGTTTTGCTCTGCTCGCTCTCGAGTCTTCGTGCGGTGTTAGTGGACGGGGGCTGCCACCCGTGAGCAAGCACCCACACAGACTCTTCTTCTCTTCCTGCTCCGCATACACGCACGCACTTGAGACGAGCAACGGGACTCTCGTGCCTGACTGACGTCGGGGGCGTGCGGCGTGTGAAGGGTGAGGCCCCAAGAGCTTCATCGAGACCCTGCCAGCCCTGTGCTGCGACCGGATTGTCGAGCTGATCTTATGCCGTTCGTCGCTTCTGCCTCGCGTGTGCGCAGATGCCAGAACGTCATCCCGAGTCTGCGAGAGGGGCGAACGAACGGTGCGTCGACGTGCCGTGCTGGGTCCCATGTTCGGATGACTGGTGTCTTTGTTCCAGAATCGTCTTGATCTGTAGGAGCATGTCCATGAAGCAGACTGTCAGATCCAAGCTTCTTCTTCCAACTTGCCGCCGATGCGAGACGATCCCAATCTTGTCTCAACCGCGCTTACCAGCACGCGCGCACACACGCTGGATGACTTGTTTCTGCTGCTGTCCGCCGCTTATCCGAGGGGGATGCCAGTGCAAGGAAGAACGGCAGCAACCCCATACCCGATCATGGGACATCAATCGCTACAATGTTCCGGATTGTCTGCAGGGTTGGAACGCAGCCAGGAAAGTGCGGCATGGCCTAACGATGTGTGCGCTGCTGTTTCGATTTCCGCTCATCATGTCGCTCTTTCAGACAAGCTTAACGGCAAAGGTCGAAGAGGTGGACACGGCTGTTCTTGGCATCTCATGTCGGATGCTGATGTGATGAAGAGCCACGCAAGACGTCGCGAGACTTCGCAACGGCAACATCCGGACGACTACGGACGTGTCGTGTGCGTTGCAGCGTCAAAGCAGCTGCCGCTTGGCAAAGCCGAAGTACGTTGCGATGGTGGGATTTCTAGCACTTGGTGAAGATGCTCTGGCTGCTTCAGTAGAGCGATTGACAGGGTCGTTCGCCAGGCATTCGGGCCGGGCATCAGTCCGAATGGAGACTTGGGGACTTGAGTTCGGCCCAGGCGTGTCGGACCCAATGATGGGCACAGCGCACCCCGGATAGAGTCTTCGACTGCAGTCCAACTTGGTGCGCGGTGGCTTCTGGAGGTATCGAGATGAAGCTCTCCCGTGGTCGCCGCAAGCTAGCAATCCCGCTAACTCTGCGCCGTCGACATCGCTTGCAGCGGCGGCCGTGCGAAAGGGCCGCACACGTCGAGCAGCTGTCAGTGACACGACAGACTCGAGTCTCTAATGACTCTTTGTCGGTGAGCTCTGACAATGTCCATGTTCTTGTGACCTCTCCTCTCCTCTCCTCACTCTCCATCCATTGTGGACATATGGGAGAGGACCGGACGGCGGCGGAGCAGAGAAACGGCACAGCATCAATAGGGGGAGACTTTGGGGCACACGGGGCGCTGAGAGACTGTTTCTTAGGGGAGGGGAAAGACTCCATATTCACCTGGCATGAGGGGGGGGTGAGAGATGGGCGAAGGGGGTGGGAAAAGGAGGCAGAGAAACAGACGGTCGGAAACAAAGGCTAATCACAATATGATCTTCAGTTTAGCTCGGGCGCCAGGAAGGAAAACCCCCCTCGCTTGCGCAGGGTGACTTGAACCTTGCAAGGACAAGGGCAGGGCAGGGAAGCATGGCCGTGGAGGAACCAAGTCCGGGTTTTGGCTCCGGGTCTTCCTCTCTTTCTGCCTCTCAACTCTCGGATTCTCGTGAGTGGGATTCTCGCCTGGGCTGGTGCTCGCTTTCCCAAAACAAATGATCCCCCGGGCCCCGACCACGATGTCTCGGCCTTCCCTTGTCGGCTGCAAGATGCCTGTGCCTCTCTCTGGCAGGTTTAGGAACGGGAATGGCAACAGAACGTCAGCAGAGTTTAGTTGGGGTGATGGGTTCCAAGGGCCGGGGGGGCTCCCTTCTTCTGCGGGCCATGGCATGAAGAAGACTTTGAGTTCCGAGAGTTTCTCAGGCACGATTGTGCATCAGATTGCGATCGGATGAAGCGGTGACTCGTCCGTAGTCGTTGCCGAAGTCCATCTGACAGGCCTCTCCACGTCCTGTGCCGCCGACGTCGTCCCAAGTCTTTCCGCCGTGACAGCTCCCGGTCGCTCTGACGTTTTGTGAATGCCCTTGCGGGGGCTTATGACAGCAAGAGTGGCCGACGGAGTGCGCGAGGGCATGAGAGTCGAAGCAAGTTGATGCGTGTGGTTGTTTTTGGCGTGTGGTGGCATGTGTACGTGTCTGAGTTTGCGACTCCGAGTGCGGATTTTGCATTCCTCTGCATTGGCATTCTGCACATCGCCATGTGCGTTGCGTTCGTGACAGAAGAGCCTCTCTGAGACCTGACGGCATCCTGGCATAGCTCTTGAGGAACGAGGAACGAGGAACACGTACCCCCAGAGGCTTATCACGCTTGCAAGCCTGGGGACGTTGAGACAGAGTGCAGACTTCAGACCTCGCTTGAGCAGATGGCTGGCGACGGCGTCACCTAGCGCCTCCGTGTCAAACTTGGCGACAAAATATGTTTAGCGGCCTCGCACGTGAAGGCCGGGGGCCCAAAGAGAGACACTTCCCCTCTGAGACTCCGTTAGGCTAGTTGTGTGAAGACTCGCTCGGTGAACAAACCGACGTCTATGATGACACGCGGTAAACTCCAGGAACAACAGACGGGGGCTGACAAGTCGCCATGAGGCTTGCCGCTTGCGTGGCTTGAAGGGGAGTGGAGGGGGACCGACCGGCCGTTGCTTGCTTCTTCCACGCCGCCGGCTTACACACCCCGTACGAAGCCGTCACCAGAGACGAGATGACCCTTTGCTACCGCTATGCCGCGTGCTAGCACAGAAGAAGTCGAATGTCCCGCTGCGAAGCACGCTAGATTCACACCAGAACAGCTATGGAATACTCCAGTGGTTGCTCACGCCTTGCTAGAGACTGCAACTTGCGCATTCCGCTTCTGCCCTGCGCCCACATACTTCAGTACCATGAATGCATGCAACTACGCCTAAGCTGTGACGGGCGCGAGGCCTTCGCCTTCGTCGTCGTCGTTCGCTGTGGGATGACCCTTCCAACCTCCATCTCCCATCGGTGTAACTTCTCGTTTTCTCGCCAATCGGCAGCAGCTGGTGGCCCCCGTCATGGAGAGGATCGTGATGTGTGAGCACCAACATCATCATACCTACTAGTCTCTTGGCTATCTGTGTCGTTGGTTTAACCCTGGGGCTACGGAATCTACCCATTCCCTCTGTCTGATTTGCACCTGCGGTATCCTTATATCGCACACGAATCATCGGAAATGAAGGCCCAAACGATAATAAACTCGCGAGTAGACGAAGGCTGTCTGTTACCCTGTACAGAGTAGTTCAAGAATCTGCAGCAGCTGCAGATCTCCGGGGGCCGGCCATCCAGGTAGGTCTATTTGACTTTGACTAGGCTTGATGAACAACTGCCAACGACTCAGCACCCGCATGAAGCCTGTGAATCTAGTTGAATCGTTTTGTTTCGACGGATTATTTCTATGCTACCCATCCCTCGAGCTCGTGTCCCAACATCAGGAAAAATAGAGAGGAAGAGATACTTAAAGCCATTGTCGATCTTCTTGTCTACAAAGAGTAGAAGAGGATCCATCCAAACGACTTTGACCGCAAGTCCCGTGATTCGGGCTTTGAACTTGAACCACGTCGGCGGGCTTTGAACTTGCTAGCGCGAATATGAGCCCCCCAGCGCGTCCGGCTCCTCCGCTGTCGATGGCGTCTTGGGTGTAGAACAGATCTGAGCTGCCGATGGCAGACTTGCTTTGCCTGCTCAGTCCAGGCTGCCCTGAGTCTCCAAACGAAACGGCGTCCATCCGGATTGAGTCCAGCGCGAGCGTGTGTGGCACACCCGCGGGTCATTCACATCGAAGTATCCCTTTCCTAGGCGTCCCCCCGTGCTGCTTCTTCTGCTGCGCCGTGTCGACCATGCAGTGCGGCGTACCCTGTGGCGCCAAGCGGTCGTACCTCGGAGCCTCTTTGGGATTGCCCTCCTCGACATCGAAGCCCCCCCCATATACTGCAGTGGATGGACGCCTACCAACAACCGGGCTTCTGTGCTGGCAGTCCGGCTCTCGTGGTGATGGAACGTTGGAAGCGTAGATCATCCCTCGTTGCTCGGTCTCGGTCCTCGGTACACTTGTTACCAATGTAACGAAGCTTGTCCACACATTGCGAATCTGTGAATGGGCTCACACGTCCTCATCGGTGAGGCGTCTTCTCATTCCGTCCGCTTTGCCTTGACCGATCCATTCTCTCTCTCTCTCTCTCTCTCTCTCTCTTTCTCTGTGTGTGTGTGTGTGCTCATCTCCGGTGCAGGGACATAAGAAGGGCTGGGCTGGCCCCTTTACCCCTTGTACCTCTAGCCGAAGTGCACTAAGGCGGCGTCCGCGGTGATCGTACTCGAAGTCCTTCGGCAGAAACGCTCATTAGGGAAGTCTTGGTCAGCAGCAGAGCACGTTGCCACGACGCCTCGACCGCCGGTTGGGGCTCCCGCCGCGCCGATCTCGAAGAATGTCCCACGCACCCGGACGGGAACGTGATCCCATCATGACGGCCGATGATGTCGTTGAAGCCGGCATTGCACTCCCCCACCCCCAAGGTCACGACGCATCAATGAACATCAATCGCTGAGGCATCCGGGAGAAAATCTAGACAAGGCCGTGTGCGTGGAACCAAAGGAGAATTTTGGTCTCCAACAAGCGGCTCACCGTGGACGATGGGGAACGACAGGGCCACATAGCCGCCCTCATCCAGTCGAAACATTGGATGCGATCGCCGCTGCGTGTATACATCATTGTCTACCTTACGTATGCGTGTCTTCACTTCTCGGTCGTCAATGTTTTGGACGTCGAGCCCGCGAACACTTGGCTCTTGCGGACCGAAGCCAATCCGGATCCTCCTCGCTGTCAAATGCCCCATGAACCCTAATGTCAAACCGTGGCACCGAGTTGTCTCGCAACGGCCTTTGTGCCATGTGCGCCGCTTGGCGCTTGCATGACGGTTTTGAATCATGAGCGTTGTCACGGCAGGCGAGGCGACCGACGTGTGCGTATGGTATGAATTGTGCTTCAGGTCGAGTAGTGCCGGCCTGCGTATTGGATTCCTTGCACCCAACTGCCCGTCGCAGATCATCCATCACCGACCCGCCCATCCACCAGGCGATGAGTGTCGAAAGCAAGGGCCTCAATGTGTGGAACTTTTTAGAGCTGGAAGTACATGTCCTTGCCCCTGATAACCTAGCACCCTGTTTTGCTATATACCCTAGTTTATGATCCGCTTCTTTAGCGCTTTAAGGAATTCGGTATGCTATTTATTATATAGCTAGTTAATTTTAATAATATCCTTAGATATTAGATATACTATATATTTAAACTCCGTTTTAATATTATTAATTAACTTAAGATACTCCTTTTTAAGGTATCTTTATTATTATATAAACTTAATTACTATAAGAGAGCTATCTCTAATTCTTAATTAGGATAGTATTATTAGGAGGGTAGTTATTAAACTAGTAGTTCTTTTAATACTTAGAGTAATAAATTATAATAAGGGTATTAATAAGATATAGGTATTAAGGTATCTTAGTAGCGTAGTTTAGATTAATTAGAGATACCTATAGCTTTATTACTATACTTAAGTACTTTAAAGATTTATTTTATAACCTTAGATTACCTATAGAGGTTTATAATATCCTATACCTTATTCTAAGTCTTCTAGTTTAAGGTTTTAATTAAAATTATTAAAGTAGTTAGTAACTACTACTAAGTTTTTATTTATTATTCGGCGTAGAAAAGGCCCCGTTTTTTTACGGATATAAAGGTTACTAAGAAAGCAAGGGCCTGACGAGGTAGTCAAATTTATCCATGGATATGGATGGCTAGGCTGAAAATGAAAAGGGCGGGAGTGCCCCCGTAAGATAGGCCTAGCTCCTTATGCTTACTTAGTAACCTTTATATCTGTAAAAAACGGGGTCTTTTCTATGCTAAATAATAAATAGAAACTTAGTAATAGTTACTAACTACCTTAACAATTTTAATTAAAACTTTAAACTAGAAGACTTAGAATAAGCTATAGGATATTATAAACCTCTATAAATAATCTAAAGTTATAAAATAAATCTTTAAAATACTTAAATATAATAATAAAACTATAAGTATCTCTAATTAATCTAAATTAAGCTATTAAGATATCTTAATACTTATATCTTATTAATACTTTTATTATAATTTATTACTCTAAGTATTAAAAGAACTACTAGTTTAATAACTACTCTCTTAATAATACTATTCTAATTAAGAATTAAAAATAGTTTTATTTTATAATAATTAAGTTTATATAATAATAAAGATATTTTAAAAAGGAGTATCTTAAGTTAGTTAATAATATTAAAACGGAGTTTAAACATATAGTATATCTAATATCTAAGGATATTATTAAAATTAACTAGCTATATAATAAATAGTATATTAAATTCCTTAAAACGCTAAAAAAGCGGATTATAAACTAGGAGATATAGCAAGGGTACTAGCTTATTAGGGGTAAGGATATGTACTTCTAGCTCTAAAAAATTCCATATATTGGTGTTCTATAGATTGCTGGCTCCTCATGCGTCATGTCTTGTTCGTATGTCTTCAAAATCCCCGAGCGTTTGTAAAGTTTGACTGACGATCAACAGACTGAATTTGAATCCCACCCAGCACCACATGGTGAGCATGCTCCATTGCTCGTAGCTCATGGTTCACGGCTAATGGCTGACGGCTGATGGCTCATGCGTTCACGAGTTATCCACACACTACGCAACTGCCGAGCATCTAGCCTCCGCGCACTATCGTAGTAGGTTTTCGTCGTAGTAACGCGCCAGCAGCCTCGATGCTGGCTACAGCCCCTCGGCACTATCAAGTACGAGGACGCGGCGGGTTAAGTCTCGAAGCAGCCGGCCATTGGAAAAAACTAACTGGGTGTATTAACAGCTTAACCACCGCCAAAATCCTGCCGAGGCTGTCCGAACGCATCCTGAAAGATACACCCATCTTTCTGTGTGCTTCCAGCCCCCTATGCTATGGCCATGCCATCTGATGAAATGAAACATGATGTCGCCCGTTCGATTTCCCGCCGACAGCGCGCGTCTCGACCAATGGCCAGCGCCCAGTACCGGTTCGACGGGCGTCACCAGGACGTTCATTTGGCTCTGCGCTGCGCGGCAGGTTCCTTTTGGGCGGCAGGGTCGCTGACCAGGATGCGGAGCCAAAATGTACGAAGATGTAGAAAGGATCTGTCGATCAGCACAGGGGCACCCACCCAACCCTTGGCTCTCATCCCATCAGCTTGCTTCTGGTAGCCGTCCAACGAACAAAAGAGAGAGAGTGTGTGTGAGAGAGGGGTGTGTGTGTGTGTGTGTGTGTGTGTGCGTGTGTGTGTGCGCGTGTGTGAGTACTCCACCAAAACATCTCACCATCTCCATGCCTTGTTGCTCCTTCTCCAAGAATTTCTTGCTGGATGAAGAGATGACGAAACGGCGGGAGAAAATTCCCCTGCCAACTATGGGGAAATGAGGCTCAAACAAACGGCGCAAGACACGTTGAGGACCACGAGGAATGTCTTCAAGAGCAACGAGTCTAGCTCACCCTTCCGTCCTCGCCTCGCAGTGAACTATTTAACCGCTCTTTTGGCTGAACGGTGTTTTCCGTCAACGCTTGACTAAAGATGCTGCCCACCCCTTGGTTGTGCCCCTAGAGCGTCTGTGGAACGACAACCCCTGGGATCCCTGCTGTTCCTCGGCTGCCATGAGATTTCCGAGAGTGGGGGGAGAATGAAGAAGGACGGAAGCACAGGCCCCAGTTTGCTTCCGCGAAGTCGGCCGCTGGGAACAGCTTTATTAGCAATTCGGAGCCTGCTCCTGCATTTCAACCCGCTCGCATTGAAGATGGCCCGGGCAGCGAAATTGGGACATTTCAACTCAACAACACGGCTAGTTCATCTCATACTTGCGTGGACAGGCTCAACTAGACCTCTCCTCGGCCCTAGCGAGGCGTCAGATTGTCCGGACTGAAGACGACTAACCGAGAGTTTCGGCTAGAGCTGTGGTGTATCTGCGTTCCTCGCCCGCAGAATTGGAGAAAGTACACGTACGGACACGCTGTACCTTTCAACTTCGGCCCCCAAACGAAGCCACACACAAACTTCTGACTAAAGGAATCTTGGGCCTCGGTTGCCTGCATTCTGCTGCGGCCTGTCGTTCGATTTCTGATTGATTCGAGAAGAACCGACATGAACATGCGCAGCACGCACTTTAGCTTTCCTAATTCGTGAACGTTGCCTCTCGCACTTGTCCAATACGTCCCCGGCCGGCAATCCCATTGGACGCCTCTCGATAATCCTCTCGAAAGTTCCCTACATCCACGGCCCGGTTCTGAGAGAGGGTGTGTGTGTGTGTGTGTGTGTGTGTTGGGAAAGACGCTGAGGCCCACAGGTCAATCCTGTGATCTCCAGCCTCCGCGACGATCAGCCGGGACTCCCCTGCCCTACGAACACCGCTCTTGACTGGCCGACCCAACGGGGACCACCACGCGAGAGATGCAGCCTCTTCCGAAAGCGTGCTAGAAGCCCAGAAGACAGCGAAGAGGCGTGGTTGAATGGGCAGTTGGGACCTGGAAACCCGTTCTTGATCCTTCACGCTAAATGAGCGAGCGCCCTTGTCGATGGATTGCTGGCCGCGCGAGTCGGCTTTCTGTCTTGCCTCCATATGGCTGAGTCGTTGATCGTTTCATCGGAACACGTACATGCTCATTTCCATCATCATGGAGGTGTTGTGATATATGCTTTTTCTGGCGCTCTGCATCTACCCATCGCCGTTTCTCGTTCCTCCATCCTCCACGCCGGGGAATACCAGATTCGTGGCCCTCGTGGTCGCATTCTCTTGGCTTTCTGCGGTAACCCGTCCCACGGGCTGTCGAGAAATGCAAGGCCCCATGCAGAAGCTCCTCCTCCATCGATCGTCCATCCATCCGGGCGTCAAAAAAGGGCCGGTATGACACTGCGGCGCAGCTCAGGGTTGGGAATTAGTCAGGTTTAGTCAAAAAATTATTCAAATTAGTCATAGCTTTAGTCACTATATAGAAGATATAGCTAAAATTATAAAAAATATTTTATTAAATACTAATAATAGTTATATATACTATATATTTTTACGAGCTTTATATTAGTAATATATAGCCTTTTATTCTAATTATTAATTAAATTAGTCACTTTTTAGTCACTTTTAAGAAAGATTTAAGACTAATTTAACTAATCATAGTTTATATATTATAAACATAATAAATTTAAGAATTAAAAGCTATATATATTATATTGAACTATTAGACTATATAGTTATGTATTTATTTTATCTATTTTATCTTCATATTCAATATATATATATATTTTCAAAAAAGTAGTGTCTTTTGACTAATTGACTAAAATCGTGACTAATTCCCAACCCTGAACTGTGACACACAGACACACACACGCACACCACACGCTCCTAGCCGCTTTGATCCTCCAACGTCGCTTGGTGGACAAACATTCCAGTCAACGACATGTTGTCTCTTCTTCCGACCGGACGTCTCTGTCTCCAACCTCTCCTCACCCAACTGGCGGTTAGCGGAAATGCTTGCATCATTTTGTTGCATAGCAAGATGCTTCCGTTCATGGCGTTCACGGGAGTTTCAACGGGCGTCATGCTTGTTGCAGGGGGGCGAACATGTGTTCGGAAGCCTGAATCCAAGCTTCTATTAATAACGTCCCCGCAAGCGAAGCTGTCAGAGCGACGAGATTACTCAATCTGGACTTTGTCCGGGATGAGACGCCCAATCGTGTTTCTGTTATTTATTCTGCTTTTTTTCCCAAACTGTATGTCTCTCTCGGTACCGCGATGTCAACGACAATGGCTCAGAATGAAGGTCCAGCCTCCCTCACGTCCTCATCTCGAGTCCGTTCCTCGAGCTCACGCTCCGACCCAGCAAGTCGACTATCGATGATGGGTGCATCGATAGACGAGGGAAATGGTGTTTGGGGGAGGGGGGGTTATTGCCGCTCCCGCGGCAGCCATGCATGTCCATGACCAGCACATGCTCCCTGAGAAATGCCGTTTCTCGGGAGGAAAAGCCAGCGAACGGAACGCACCTCCATCTGCAGGCTGTCGCAACCCTTACATCCGACCGGTGCGCCCGTCGCCAATCTTTGGACGCACATTACCCTTGCCTATGGGTGTGGCCTGTGCCGTCCGTCTCGGTGTGCGCCTGCTTGCAGGTCCAGGACCAACAAAGACGAGCACGTAGCTATCGACAGAAAGACGCACGATGGCCACCCGGGACGTCTACAGTGCAACACGAGACCACCGGGCCAACCACCCCCAGCATGGCGGTCCCCTTTCCTCTCTGTTAAGCCAGTCCAACAACGTGCAAGCCAGACGGAGAATCGACAGGGAGCGCGCTGTGAAGCTTAGCTCGTCCGCCATGCATAGCTGCGTCACGGATCCCATAGCTGCCATCCATGCTCAGTATCCGCAGCTGTGCAGCAGCTGCTGCTGCTGTCGTTGATGATCCCACTGGCCGCATCGGACGGACCTACGCCAGCAGTCGTTGAAGGCGTGGCCAGCGGGCTGCATGCGCCTTCAGACCTTGAAGAGTCTCTAAGTGTATGGCGGCATACGGAGGACCCTACCCACCAATAGAAGCCCACGCAGAAGGCGGTTTGCTCGCAACCGCACATCAGCGGGTTACTCTTCCATGGTTCGATCCGACTCTGCGATGACGCTTTTGCGCGGCGCAGTTCAGCTCCCGGGGGGGGGCGAGATGAAGAGTTGCAGCGAACGACCAAAGTCCCCTCTGCATCCAAGCTGGCCCAGCCGGATCGTATCCACTGACAAGGCACATCTGCACAGCAAAATAGGTCTTGCTCATCTCCAACGAGTCGTTCGCCTGCGGGGGAAAAGACCAGGTTCAATACAACAATTTGGATAGTTCGCAGCTGGAACGTTGATGACTCGCAAGCCACATGGCTCGAGCAAAGGATGTCCCTGTCTGCTCTCAACGAGGGCAAGACAACCGTTCGGGGATTGCTCGCTTGTGAAAGGGAAGGGAACCCTCCTCACATGATACATCCAGCCGTCGCCCTTTTCCTGCGCAGCGAAAAAGGCCGCCCCGCCCCCCTGCTCCTTGCGTAGGAAACCCCTACATATATCCGCCTGTGCTAAGACAACCCCAGCGTTCCGATTTGCTTTTTCTGACAGCTCTTTGACACACAGGAACAACGTACGCAGTACACTGCAAAAATGCTCCTGGCAGCTTCGCATATTTATTGTTGAACAGAGACAAGCAGAAATGGTTGTCCCGGCCGTTGAACAGACGCCAGGTGCTTTTACTTCCAATATTGCAACTCTGCGTCAGCGCGGCCCGCCTTTCCATCTGGGGAGAAGGCTGCACTGCGGTTGCGAATGTAACACTTCCATGTTTAGACACAGGGGGGGGGTAAAATTACACATTGAAGAGTCTCGTGGGTGGCCATTGTCCGGAGGAACTTTGTATCACCGAAACCCGCATTCTCCTCCTACTTTGGAACCAGCGGTCGCGCGACAGGAGGGCAGCACTGCCTATCGAATATTGGGGGGCAGGCCAAGGTGCAAACAACTACACCAGCATCATTGTACCGAGCTGTCGGGCGAGTTCCGGATATTCTTACCAAGTAACGCCGTTGCTGACAAAACCCGGCTCCAAGTGGGCAGAAGCACGGCATCTTTTCGAGAAAGAAGCAGATGCTCATGCAGGTTAGACCCCCCCTTTTCGACTATCCCCAAATCGACAACTGCATCGTAGCCATGGATCCCTGCCTGGTTCCTTGCCTTTTCCCCCTCAAGAAAGAGAAGTGCCCCTGGCCGCGTCTTGCCTCTCATTTGTCGACGGAAAGTGTGATTGACGTTACACGGGATGGGTTCTCGAGGTCCACCGATCACCGTCCTTGACAATTACCTTGACGTCGTTCACTGCGGACAAGGCTTCGCGCGTACCGAGCCTTCGGGGCCCTTCTTCCTGGTAAACTGGGAACAAGGAAGCTTGGGGAAATATTGGGTTAAATTGGACAACTATGAGAAAGTTCGACGAAACGGAGAGGAGGGCGAGCAGAAACACCCCCCCTCCCCCCCCGCCCAAAAAAAAAAAAAGTCCCAAAAGAACCAGACAAACCTTCCATTCCGAACTCTCAACGTCTCCCCCCCGGTGGGCTTCTCACGGAGGACTATCGCAGTACACTAGACTAGCTCGAATGGATATATACCCAGCAAGGAAAGAAGCCCACAGTTTCCTCGCCGCTGGGATTCACCAAATAGGGGTGATCCCAGCAGAGACACGTTCTCCGCGACCGGTTGTGGGCTGCAGAGTTACGTCGACCGATATGTACCACCCAGGAGCCAGCCCACTGCAAGATACGATCACGCACCGAACCAAGGAAGAGGGAAACGAAGACCGACAGGCAGAGTGCGTACGTCCTGTCTTCACGACACAAATGGGCGGGCTCCGAGTCGAGGCTTAACCTCGATCCGGTGCCCACTGACTGGCTTTCTTTTCTTGATTCTCATTCCCCTTCGCCCACACCCCCCCTGGACACCAGGGCAGCGAGGCTGTGCTTGCATACGTATCGCAAATCGTTGGCATGGGGCGACTGGGAGGAGGGCCGCGATTCAGAGGATCATTTCCAGGGATCTTGCAAATCGCAGCGTCTATCCCGATTCCCCGAAGGCATAACCCCGAAAAGAGACTGAGCAAGAGAGAAAGAGGGGGGGGGGAGATGAGCATGTTCGGTGGGTGGGGACCCAGGCTTGGTATCGATACATGGCGGTGGCCAGAAAAAACCTTCCGAAGAAAAGGAAGAACGCTGCTGTGTCATGGTCGAACAAGGGGGGACCGGGGAAGAGAGAGAGGGGGAGAGACCCAGCAGTCTGGAGTTTCTGCCCGTTCACCGCACGGCACTTGTTGTCATACAGAGTCCACTCGCAAAAGGGGGGGGGAGGGAGGAACCCAGATGTTGTCAGAAACTCGCTATTTCCAAGCAACAGAAACAAGTGACGATCAGCATCCTCGGAGCCCTTTCATCCAACTTCATTCCAGCAGATGGATGGAAAAGACCTCGTAGACCAACAAAGAGGCCAGGCCCGGACCACCGCGATGCGCTGACATCAACTATGCCTCCCCATGTCTGCCGTCCTGCCCTTTCGCGAGATCTCGGCCGGTTTCGCATGCAACGTCCCCCTCTGCTGGACACTACCGCAGTATTATCCAGAGGCAAACGCGTCTCTCAGTATCATGCGCCGTAAGAGGCTTCACGATATCCCGTTCCCCCCTTGCCCCCACCCCATCCATCAGCATCCACTAAGCTGCTCAGGCCTGCACCAACGATCATATCCTCTGGCCGTCTTGGGACCTTGGCAGGGTTCCGAGTTTTTCTGCTTTGGCCCAAAAAAGCAGTGCTTTTGCATCAGCCTAAAAAAGCGATAAAAGCGTGATATTATACTAAACTAAGCCTAATTAGGCTAGCATAAGGCTAACCTAACCTAATAATCGCAGTTAGGCTAACTTTTAAGCTCTTTTTTCCCTCCTATAACACTACCTCTACTACTATTATTATTATTACTAATAACGCTCTACTATTATTATTATTATTACTAATAACGTCGTAATAGCTTTAAGAGGCCTTAAAACTACTATCGTTAAGTAGTTATTTCGCTTATACTATAATTATAATAATAAGGACTAAAAAGAGTAGTATAAATACTATAGCTAGGTTATTATAATTAGTATCTCTTAGCAGAGGAAGTATCTTAACTGCTACTTATAATACCTCGAATACTAAACCCGCACCTAACTACTAATTATAGCTACCCTTATTACTATAGTTATAGTTAATAATACCTTTAGAGACCTAATAGACTAGCTAAACTATTACGCTATACTTTCTATCTTTACTAATAATTACCCCTTTACTTTTTATAAAGACGACTAGACCTACGACTTATATCACGAACAGCGAATAGGCGAAGGTTAACACACTTTAATTGCGCTATATTAAGTGGATTCTGCGTTAGAGAAGGAGAAAGTCTAACTATAGACTAGTATAGCCCTAGAAGGCTAAAGAGTCGCTTAGTAATTATATAACCTATAAGTTATATAACCCGCAAGTTATATAACCTGAAATTTAGGGAGGTCTAACCTAGCGCTATAATATTACCCCCCCTTTAACTAGCGTTACTATCTATAGTAACTAATTTATTACTATATAAGTATTCCTCTAGTAGTATCCTCCCTATCTATACTTATACTAGGGCGTTATTATTATCTATAGTAGCGGGGTTCTTATCTCGCGTAGTAGCTAAGAGCTAAGCTAAAAGGTATTTTAATAGTCTTATTACTATTAGGTTAGTAATATAGAAGTCCTATAATACTATAGGGGCGTGCTTAAAACTCTTAGCGTTATACTAAGTAGGATTATAATTATAACCTTTCTAGTTAATATAATATTATAACTATCTTTAGTATAACTAGCTAGTAGTTATATATATAACCTTATATTCTAGCTTATAGTTAAACTTAATAGGGGGTAGTAGGGTTTTAAACTAGCCTAGAAGAGGATTACTAGTAGCTTTCTAGAGCTTACTTAGGTAGAATATAGAGTAGTAGTTATATTCCTTTAGTAGGTCTAGTATTTATATCCCCCTAGGCCCTATAACCTTAATTAGCTATAAGCTATCCTATAGTATTAATAACTTTAAAGAGTTTTCCTAGCGCTATCCCTCTATTAATATATAGATAGAGTTACTTATAGCTAAGTTATTAGGTTAGTAGTAGCGATTTATAGCGCGGGCGTAATATTATTAGGCTATAGCTATATTCCCTTTTATAATATCCTAAATATTATAGAGGTTTTATACTAATTACTAGGCGTCGCCCTAGTTAATCTTTTCCTTAATTATTAAGAGCTTCTATATATATTAGTCCTAGTTAAAACTTATTTATAATAAGTATCCTCGCTCGATTTTCAATAGTATAAGCCCTATAGTTTTATTTAGTAATACTACTTAAGCGAAGTCTATAGTAGGGAGTATTTCGCTCTAGTTATCCTAGAATTAGTTTATCTATAGGTATAAGTATTAAGTTAGGTATTAGTTAAGAATTTCTATTTAGCTAGTAGTTTTAGTATAACTTACTATACTTAACTATATAGTTATATTATATATCTTATAGAGCTTATTCTAGAAGTCGGAAGTAAACTAAGAGCCCCTATTAGATATAATTATAATAGGGAAACCTATATACTAGAAGATATAAGTATAGTATAACTATATAAGGTCCCGTGCTATAACGGTTTTATAATAGGGGAGGGAGACTATTTTCTTTAAGAGGTAGTATATTATAATAAATATATTATTATACTTATAGTAGTTAGGTAGGTAGGATATAAAATCTATTATAATATACTCCTAAGGGTAGTCTAGTATTAGTAGGGGTTTTAACTCGCCTAGAGGCTTATCTCTTAGCTTCTATACTTAGTAGTAGGTATAGTAGTTATAAATATATTACTTAATATTAGTAGTTAGGTAGGGCTAGTAGTAGTATTCCTTTAGGAGTTTAATAGTCTTATTCTAACCTAGGTATACTATAAGCCTCTAAATATAAGCTTTATAAATTAACCTTATACGTAGGTCTTCTTCCTCTAGTACTATAAGCTTCTTATCTATAGTTAGAAGCCTTTCCTATATTCTCTAGCGTTCTTTTTTAGTAGCTATAAGTACTTTTAGTAGCTAAAGCGATAGTATATTAGGTTTATAGTTTAACTAAAGGATATACTTAACTAGTAGGTAACCTTTTAACTTATCCTCTAGCTCTAGAGCGTTAATAGTTACTATAGGGCGACTTAGAGCGGATTTAAGTAGTTAGTATAATTTACTCGTTACCTCTAGGGATAAGTAAGTAAGTAGTAATAATACCTAGGTATAGTTAGACTTATAAATAGCTTATTATATTTAGAGGTCTTTATTCTTCTATAAGAGGGTATTAATTAGTATATTTTTATACCCTAGGTAGTACTAGATATAGAAGTTAAAACTAGCTAATATACCTAACTAGTAGGCTTAGTAGATATTAAGGAGCTACTTAGTTATAAAGTAGAGTAGTAGTTAGTAGTTTATAATAACCTTAAAACGCTAGGTAGCTATAGAGAGTTTAGCTCTCTATTCCTCTAGCGCTAGAATAATTACTATTATCTCGTAGTTATAAATAGGGTAGTTTATCTCTATTAGTAATATCTTCTTCAAGAACTAGGCTATAAGGTATTATAAGCTATTATTAGTTTATTATTAGAGGAGAGTAGTAGCGCAAACTAATTTAGAGGTATCTATCTTAACCTAAGTAGGTAGTTCGGGCTTCTAGTAGTATAGGATAGGGGCTAACATTAGGGCCTCTTTTATTATTATAAATACTACTATATAGTTATTATTAAAGTTAAATTAGGCGCTTTTAGCTATAAGTTTAGTAAGTAGCCTAGCGATCTTCCTATAATTTATAACGAATTAGTAGTAGAAGTTATAGAACCCTAAGAAGGACTAAACGCTATATACTATAGTTAGTAGCTACTAGTCCCTTACTATAAAAACCTTCTTAGGGTTAGGACTAATCCCTTTAGTATATTACTAGGCTATTATAGAGCCCGAAGGGTAGAACCTTATACTTATAGGAGCTATAGCGGGTATAGAACGTTATTAAGTCCTCTAAGTCGGGGTGAATGCGGATTTAGTAAAACGCCTAGCGGATATTAATCTTTATAAATAACCTAGCTTAGCTAATTTAACTTAGCGTTTTATTAATTAAGGGTAGTAGGTACTAGTCTTTCTTAGTAAATCCGTTTAGCTTTTAAAAGTTAATATAAAACCTTAAGTATTTATTAGCTTTTTAAATAAATAGCATTAGGGATATAGATAAAGTATTACTTAGTACTATAAAGCCTTTTTTTAAGTTCTTAAGGAGATATTATTAGATAGCCTCGAGTTTTAATAAGAATTACTTATATAATAAGTAGAAAGTTAGCTACTCTTTTATACTAGGCTCTAGTTTAATCTAGTAATTATAAGAGTAATAAGGAGGTAAGGTATTACTAGCTATTTTATTAAAGTAATCCCTCTAGCCCTAAAGATAGGGGGGGAGTCTCTCCTTAACTAGTTATTAACTTTTAGCTTTATTAACCTCTAGTAGGCTAATACCTCTTTCTTTTTCCTCTTACTTATTTATAATTATTAGATTAAGCCTATATAGCGATATAGAACCTAATTTAATATTAGTATATCTTAGGTTCCTCTTAAACCCTATAATACTAATAAGCGCTATATTAAGATTTCTCCTTACTTACTAGGCCTCGAGAGTAAGGGGTTTAGGCTTTTAATACTATATAGGCTAGGTCTAACCCGTAGTTAATACTCCCTTTAACGCTATATTTATTTTTTATAAGTTATTATCGCATCCTAAGTCCCTAGGTATACTACTTTATTATAGAATTTTTATAAGGGCTTTTATCTTACTTATTATAGCTTTCTAGGCGTTATATAGCTATTTCTTAGCTTTAAATATAGCTTAGTAGTATTTAGCATTAAGTTAATACTCTATATTAATTCTAATAGGTTAGAGGAGGTCCTTAGTTTCTTATATAATTATTTAGGGGAGGTCCCGGGCTATAGGGGTATTACTTAGCTAGTATAAGCACTAATAGCGCACGTCTATGCTAATATTATAATAATTAAACTATAAGTAGCTAAGGATAAGGTTATATCTCCTTATATTAAGTTAGAAGAGGGGTATTTATATTAATTCTTAGCAGTCTACTTATATATAAGTTATCTATACCTTAGTTATAATATCTAATAGCTCTCTATTAAAACTAGTAGCTAGAATAGGGTATTATAGCTTATTATATTTAGTATAGTAAAAATCCCTTAATAAGGGGGTTATATAAGTATTTATAAAAGCGTAGCTATTTGCTCTAGTATTAAGAAGAGCCTTAAGGCGAATACTATATCTATTATAAATTAGAACTAACTCTTTCTCTAGTAGCTTACTACTAACTAGTTATTATAAGTTAATAGATATTATTACTAATTACTAATCTCTTTAGGTCTCCCCTAGTAAGGAGTCTATTTTTACTAGGGGCTCTAGTTTTCTACTAGCTCTAGGTTACTACTAGTAGCCTTAGTAGGCTTAGTAATACTTATAGTAGCTCTAGCCCTCTTATAGGGGTAATCCTATAAGGTATAGCTAGTATTACTATAGATAAAGTATGCGCCCTAGTTATAAAGCTTCTTATATAAAGCCTCGGGGATATAGCCTTAGTTAGTATAGGCTTAAGTATAAGGGTTCCCTCTATTAGAAGGTTTAGTATAGGCTGCTAGGGCGGGGCCTTATATAGTAGTTCGGTTAGCTAAATAGGTATTAGGAGGCGCTATAATATAGGCTATAGTATAAACCTAGGTAGTATAATCCTAGAAGTTAAGGGTGCTATTTATATAATAAATAGAGTACTAATTCTAGAGTGAGGTAGGTAACTTCTTATAGAACTTCTAGTACTACTAAGATTCTAGGAGCTTAGCCTTATAAGTAAGTTTAATAAAGGTTACTTACTTAACCTAAATATCCTTAAATAAGATAATAAGGGTATTAAGCTTTATCTAGGCCTTATTATACTAAACTAGGTTTATAAAGATACCCTTTAGCTCTTTAATAAGCTATTCTACTATAATAATTTAAAAGGGGTTATTTAAGAGGAGAGGGGATAGAATATTATAAGTAGTTCCTCTAAAGTGCGAGAGTATATACTTAAAGTATTAGGATTTACTATAATACTCCCTATTATTAAGGTATATTTTAATATAAAAAAGCTAGGTATTAAACTTTAGATACTTAGGATTAATACCCTTAGTACTTATAAAGATAGGGACTTTAGGTATCTTAGTAGGGCAGGTGCTACTATAGCTAGTAGTTAAGATAAGTAAGCTAGAGTAGACCTAACTCTTAAGGTATATTATTTAGTTAAGGATCGCCTAAAGCGTAGTACTATAATTACTAGAGGGAGGGCTTATAAGGGGGGGCGTAGTAGTTATATTATATTTAAAGTACTAAAGCAGAGCTTTATTAATCTCCCTTACCTTATTATACTCCTTTATAATAGTAGTAGCCTTATATTAGGCCTAATTACGCTCCTCTTAGTAACGCTTAAGTATAGCGGATTACTTAGCGTTATTAATAATAGTATAGGTATCCTCTAAGCGCTCCTAGAGCTCTTAATTTTTATATTCTAAGTATAGAGCTATATTATATAGTATATAAAGGTTATTACTAATAGTAGTATATCTAATATATAAGGCTTAAGACTTAATACCTTAAGTAGCCCTTTTTATAAGCTAGTTTTAAATCTAAGTAAGGGTTAAATCAGGGTTATTTTAAAATAGCTATATTATATTATTAAGAGTAAGGGTAATTTTCTAGCCCTTACCTAGGTAATTATAGTTAATAATAAGGAGGTTAGGGAACTTCTATAGCTTAGTAATAGCGCTCTAGGCTAAGCTCTTATATCCCTCTATATTAAGGTTTATAAATAGGCCTTTAATAGGCTGCTTATATATAGGTTTATTTAGGTTAAAAACCTTTAGGTCCTTATATAGGGGAGTATTATAGTTAGGTAGTGCAGTATAGCGGCGTTAAAGGGTTTTAATATAAGGCTCTAGGAGCTTTTTAATATCGAGCGTAAGTATAGTTATAGCCTTATAGCTATAACTAGCTAGTTATAACTCGTTTAGTATATTAATAATAAAGTAGAGGGGGGGTGTTAATTAATTTTAAGTTAGTTAGCGTAGATTAGTTAGCTTAGCGCTTAGTCGGGTGCTATACTCGCGTTAGTTAATTAATAGGGTTAGGGTAGTAGTAAGTTAAGATATTATACTTCTATCTCTAGAGAATAGATAGATAAATGTAAAATAGTATTATAAATAGTAAATAAGCGAAGGTTAATATATTTTAATTATACTATATTAAGTAGATTCTATATTAGAGAAGGAGAAAGTCTAACTATAGGCTAGCGTAGCCCTAGAAGGCTAAAGAGTTGCTTAGTAATTATATAACCCGCAAGTTACATAACCCGCAAGTTACGTAACCTGAAATTTAGGGAGGTCTAACCTAGCGCCGTGACACTTAACTACGCTACTTTAACCTAGCTAGAAGCTACTATTATTATATAGTCTCTACGAGGTATATTTACCTTATATCTATAATAACTACTACTATAAAGTTAAGGCTATTATTAAAGCTTCGCTCTATATTAATATAACTTTTAATAGCTCTAAAGATAACGCTAATAATTATATTATTAATATCTTTATTATACTACTTAGTAGTACTACCTTCTTCTAGTATATATAGGTAACTACTAACTACTCCTATAGTATAATATAGAGTACCTAAGAGCTCCTTCCTATCCTTAAAGAGATCTCTATAGTTAAGGGTATTCCTAACCTTAAGTAGATTAATAGCTTTATAACTAATATAAATAGTACTATAAGGGCTTTATATTAAGAGATTACTTATTAACTAGGCCTTAAGTATATTATTCCTATTCTTTATAACTCCTATAGGCTAAACCTTCTTATTAGCAATATTATAAAGCTATCTCTATAGTAACTAATTATTAAAAAGGCTTTAAGTATTATTAGTTACTTCTATACCTTATAGTTATAATTAGCCTAACTTTAGTAACTCTAAATTATTATTTATAATAAGCCTAAAGCCCTACTTACTTCCTCTTTTACCTAATAGGGAAATATAGAGCATTACTTATTATTAGTATTCTATTTAAAGGGTACCCTCCTTAACTATATCTACCTTAATAATATCGCTAGCTAGCGAGGCTTTATTATAAGGGATAGTAATACTAGTAGTATTATTATACTAATTAGTATTATTAGTAATAAATTTTTCTAGCTCTATATAGAGACTCTTATTAACCTACTTAGACGTATTAGTAAGGCTATTAAAACATTAGAAACCGATTAATCCCACGCTAGTTATATACTTACTTATTAGGAGGGTATTTAGTACTACTACGAGGCGTGCTACGCTACTAATACGTACTAAGTTAACTAGGTAGAGATATTTAAAGTATTTAACGCCTACTAGGTAAAATAAATTACTAATATTAATATTATTATATTTACCCTCCTACCTTCTAATATATAGTATATATATAGCGATAACGAGTAGGTAGTTATATTTAATTAGCTAGAGAGATTTACTCTAACTACTACTTACTATAACGCCTATTATATTAAGATCCTTAACCTTTATATAGTTATAGGCTTATTATTTAACCTAATAACCCCCTTTTAGGCGCCTCTATAGAGCCTACTTATAGCGTAGAAGTATATATAAGTCTAGAACTTAAAACTAGCCCTATTAGTACTATAAATACTAGGCTATATTATAACTTTAGTCCTATTAGAGAGAAGCTTTTTAATACTTAATTTTATATATAATTTAGCTTATAATTAATTAGCTCCTAAGATTACTAATAAGCTTATATTTATATATATAAATAGTTA